>PVJH01004388.1:0-125907 GCA_004026705.1 Nesogale talazaci
ACTCATCATTCTGACACTACCTCTGGTAATGCTATGTTTCTATGCATTAGGTTTTCAGTAACTGGCCTTGTTTGGATTCTGTTCCTACGGTTATCTGTGGCTAATGACTCAGAAGTGAGCAGCCTGCTCCTTCTTCATAGTCTGATCTTAGTTTAGAAGCTCTGCTGAAACCTGTTGACTTTGGGTGACTCTACTGATAGGTGAAATACCAGGAACATATGCCACCACAGTATGACAAACTGACGTTAAGGAAGTTAACAAGTTGTACTAGCAGTAAGAAATGCTCAAGGTTGAGTTGTTTATAAGGCCATATTACAGAGTCCTTTCAGGCCTGCTAATAAATGCTCGAAGAGGCCTCTCATGCTGCTCTAATTCCCCTACATGAAAGCAATCAGCTTTACATGCTCTGGGAGAAGCCGGCCACTCTGTGCATGCTCTGCCTTCCGCTCCTGCTGCCGCTCCTCTGATGTGACAGCTGTCTTTTGGGTCCAGGAGGTTCACTGCACAGGGATCTTACCATTCTTGGCTCTTGGTGGTAATGAAATCCCTCTTCCTGCTTTCCATAGGGCTCATGTTTGTGTGTGTGTGTGTGGGCCTCACTGCCTTCTGGTGGCCGTGGGAGCCACCCAGTGCCGCTTCTGAGAGCCACCGCTGGATTTGAACCACCAAGGTCGCAGGCTGCAGTTCTGCACTCAACCACTTATGCCACGGGGGCTCAGCCCCACAGGGCTTGTTTTATACACACTGGTATGATACTCCAGGGAATCCTGCTCACAGTTACTCACAGGTGAATCCTGCCCGTCTCTTACCCCCACATTCTTACTAGACCCATGGAACGCAAGGTCAGAGTTAGAGACTTTGACCTGAAGAGCCACATTAAATACTGTCCTGCCCTTGTGATGTTCAAGTATTAATTCCAGTCCAGAGACCTGTAGTGGGCAGTTTTTCTTGCTTCTTCTACATCATCGGTTCCCAAACGTGTCCTACTGACCTCCTTGCATCAAAAAGCCACTCAAAGCCTCCTTGCTAATGAACAACTTTTTGGGTGTTGCAGCTTATGACTCAATATAAAGTGTAGGCATCTGCTTGTGCAGGCCCTGGGTTGTTCCAGCCCCCTGCAGTGGGGGTGGGGGTAGCATTTACTTTGGCAAACAATGCCCCAGATGGGTTGAGGGAGTTGTTGGAAATACCCTCTCTGGACAGCCAGAATGCCCTCAGGGGGAAGTGGACCAGCGGAAGAAGGGCTCAGGATTTGGAGAGGGATTTAATTACCCCTCAGACAGTGTATCATTTCCCACACATAAGTACGGCCACATGTCACCCAGCTCGACTCAGAGGGCTTCAGGGGACAGCAGAGGGCATTTGATCCTGTGGCACTCTCTCTGTAGGCCACACCTAAACCTGCATCTTGGGTTCTTAACTACCTCCTACAAGTAGGCCACACAGCAGCTCTCCGCGTGGGGCGAGGGGCTGTGAGAGACAACACCGAGGGAACGTGGAGCCAGTGAGATCCGCCCCGGCCACCTCAGAGCCTGAACTAGCAATTATACCTTCAGATCTAATGCACAAAACACGCCTTAAAACCAAGATGGTGAGGAGAGAGGAGAAAGAAGAGTGAACTTTCTCTGTCCCAGGAAAGTGGGTCCGCATATTTACATGCAGAGACCATAGCAGTAAGCTCTGCACCTTGCGTCTGAGGCTCTGTCCCTCCTCCGTCTGCCACAGAGCCAGAGAGGCAGGGGGGACTGTCCGACAGGCGTTACGAGGAAGGTCTGTGGAAGAGCAGAATGGAGCTGAAGAACATAGACTTTTCAAGCATTTAGATATTTTTTTGTATTCCAGAAATGTTTTTCTTAATATGTTCCTCATGATCTTTTTTTTTAAACGTCTCTGTCAACTCTTCTGAGATGGAACACTTTGTAACAAATCAGTTCAATTAAAAAAAAAAGTTTGTTTGCCATATAATTCAGTAGTTCATCATCGGAAGTCAGTTTTAGAACATTTCAGCTCACTCTTTGCTTTTTAGGACTGACCTTATTTCCCAGACCCCCGATTGACCACCAGCCCCTCTCCTTTCCCTCAGGGCGATCTTCTCTGCGTTAGACCTCATGAAAGTGGACATGGCCAACTTTGCTGTCAGCAGCATTCGGCCACACCTCATGCACCAGTCTGTCGAATATGAAAGGAAGAAGTTTCAAGAACTATTAGAGAAACAGCCAAGTACGTTTAGTTTTCGTGATGGGCTTTTGTTGTCTGTGGTTTTGTTAAAGTCATTTTACTGGGGGCCCATCCAGCTCTTATCACAATCCATCCATCCATCATATCAAGTACATTTGTACATTTGTTACCCTCATCGTTCTCAAAACATTTTCTTTCTACATTAGCCCTTGGTATCAGCCCATTTTCCCCCTTCCCTTCCCTTTCCTCCCCGACCCTCCCTCCCTCATGAACCCTTGATAATTTATAATTGTTTTTTTCATATCTTACAATGACCAATGTCTCCTTTTACCCACTTTTCTGTTATCCCTTTGGGAGAAGGTTATATGTAGATCATTGTTATCAGTTCCCCTAGTCGTCGTCCCCCCCTTCCCTTTCTGGTACATACTCACTCACATTGATGTGATTTTTTTATTTAGGGTCTTTGATACCTGATTCCTTCGACACTTCCTGATCACACAGGCTGGTGGGTTTCTTCCATATGGACTTTGTTGCTTCTCGGCTAGATGATTGCTTGTTTATTTTCAAGCCTTTTTTTTTTGAGGGGGGGGCGCATCACTGCTCTCCGGCGGTGGGAGTAGGAGGCCCAGCCACACTGCTGGAATTGAAACTCCGTCCTGCAGTGGGCCGCAGTCCCGCGCACAACCACGACGCCACCGGCTCAGCCCTATTTTCAAGCCTTTAAGACCCCAGATGCTACATCTTTTGATAGTCAGGCACCATCCGTTTTCTTCACCAGATTTGCTTAGGCACATATTTGTCGTCAGTGATCGTGTCAAGAAGATGAGTATCACAGAGTGCCACTTTACTGCTTGCATTGAGGGAGTACTTAGGCAGAGGCCCAAGGCCCATCTGCTACCTTAATACTTGGCCGTGCGTTTTCATCTTTAGTTGCTGTAGCATGCTAGGGTAAAAAGGTTGCACAGTTCACCCCAAGGTTCAAACTCACCAGCTGCACCTTGAAACAAAGATGAGGCTATTTGCTCCCATAAAGATGTACAACCAGGGCTGAGCCCGGTGGCACAGTGGTTGTGTGCAGGACTGCGGCCCACTGGGATGGAGGTTCAATTCCAGCAGTGTGGCTGGGCCCCCTACTCCCACCACCAGAGAGCAGTGATGCCCCAAAACACAAAAACAAAAAAGATGTACAACCACTGTGCTAGTCTGGGTAGACTAGAGAAACAAATTCATACACCTGCATATGTGACTAAAAAAGGTTTCTATACAAAAGGAAATGAACATTGAGAAAATTTCCTAGTCAGATCAAGTCCACAAGTCCAATATAAGCCCACGTCTGACAGCAATCCACAAAGTCCACTTTAAACTCATGAAACACATGCAGAGATGTTGAATACAGAACACTCACAGGCCAGTGGGTGCAGAGACAGTGGTGGTAGAAGCATCTCAGCGCTGGCAGGGGTCTCTACATGGCTTCTCTGGGCCCATGTTTCTGGCCACATCAGGGTAGGCCCATGTAGCTTCTCCTCAGGGATGTCTCACAGGAAGTAAGCCTTGTCAGTGGAGTGTCTCCAAGGGAGAGAACAGAGAGACAGTATCTCCACCTCCAAGAAGGATTGATCACATTTCCCAGAATCCTCAGGAGAGGGCCATGCCCACACAGAAGTCTCACTGACTTTCTCCAGATTGACAGCCTAGACTTCACCCTACACTTAGTCCTCAAATTAACAGCAGATTAGGTGACTGACACACCACCAAACCTTAGATGGAGTTGCTGTTGGCTTGTAAGTGGTGAGTGAGTTGTAATTGACTTGATTGCAAGGGGTCAGTAGCTTAAAGTATAACAATGACTACCTGGACTAATAAGACTACCAATGACTAATAAGACTTTAGTATGTGAATAATTCATCTTGAGGAAATTAAAATTCAGATGTTAAAAAAACAACACACATGAAACCAACTTTAGGAGTACACCTATAGCTGCTCAGCCTTGAAAAGAAAACTGATTTGATAAATGAGGAAATACATGAAAGATGTAAGAAGGGAAAGGAAAAAGAATGAGCAAGTACTAAGCTAAACAAGTTTTTTTTTGGGGGGGGCATCACTGCCCTCTGGTGGTGGGAGTAGGAGGCCCAGCCTTTGCTCCGTGGAGCTGGAATTGAACCTCCATCCCAGTGGGCCGCAGTCCCGCGCACAACCACTATGCCACCGGGGCTCAGCCCCTAAATAAGTTTTTAATGAAATCAGTTCACAGGAAATTACAGTGTTGGTCTTAATGGTAAAAACAACAAATTCCTTGGGAATGTTGTTATGTAATGTATTGTAAGTGTAATGTTGTAAGTGTAATGTATTCTTCTCTTTGGGAGACTCCATAAAAATTTCCCTTTGCCTAGCGACACAATGCGGGAATTTTGCCAATCCGACCCCACCACATCGGGGTGAAACACTTGAGGGTGTGCAGTGGAGCAACAAGGGGAGCAAAGCAATGAAGCCCCTGGGAAATACCAAAGATAGGCTTTGGAGCCAGTGCATTAGGGTAGGGCTTGATCAAGGGCAATATAGCCAAGAGGAATTACTGAAACCCAAACGAAAGCTGACTATGATAGTGGGACAAGAAGAAAGTAAAAGGAAGTACAGGAAAGGACTAAGAGGCCAAGGACATTTACAGAGGTCTAAATACAGGCTTGTACATATGTATATATACTTATATATAGTAATAGGGAAACAGATCTATGTACATATATTTATTAAGTTGTAAGGCAGCAGATGGAAATTGGGCCTCCACTCAAGTTCCCCCTCAGTGCAAGAACACTTTGTTCTAATAATCTGACATTCTGTGATGCTCACCTTCCCTGACACAATCGCTAAAGACAAAGTGAGTACATAAGCAAATGTGGTGAGGAAAGCTGATGGTGCCTGGCTATCAAAAGATACAGCATCTGGGGTCTTAAAGGCTTGAAGATAAATAAGCAGCCCTCTAACTGAGAAGTAACAGAGCCCACATGGAAGAAGCACACCAGCCTGTGTGTTGAAGGGATCAGGTATCAGGCATCAAAGACCCAGAAGAGAAAATTTTATCAATGTGAATGAGGGGGAGGGTGGAGTGGAGACCTAATGCCCATCTGTAGACAGTTAGACATCCCCTAACAGAAGGGACAACACAAGGAAGATACAAACCAGTCATGGTGCAGTATAGCACCGATGAAACATACCATATTCCTCTTTAATTCTTATAATTATAAGAATATATGGGGCTGAGCCCCGGTGGCGTAGTGGTTGTGCGCGGGATTGCGGCCCACTGTGTTGGAGGTTCAAATCCAGCGGCAAGGCTGGGCCTCCTACGCCCACCACCAGAGGGCAGTGATGCCCCCCCCCCCAAAAAAAAGAATATAAAGCATATAATTCTTTGTGTGTGTGTGTGGGCATCACTGCCTCTGGTGGTCGTGGGCACTACCCAGTGCCACTCCTGAGAGCGGCCGCTGGATTTGAACCGCCAAGCCCTCGGGTTGCAGTCACGCACTCAACCACTTACACCACCAGGGCTCAGCCCCATATAATTCTTCAATGCTCCCTCTCCTCTCATCATGACCCCAATTTTACCTTACAGATCTGGCTAGAGCAGAGCATGTACACTGGTACAGATGAGAGCTGGAAACACAGAGAATCCAGGACAGATTAAACTCCTCGGGACCAATAATGAGAGTAGCGATACCAGGAAGATAGGGGAATGTGGGGTGAAGAAGAGAGAACTGATTGCACTGATTGACATATAACTCCTCTCCCCCCTGAAAAGTGAAGGGAGACATCAGTGCAAGACATGAAAAAGTAACAATTTATAAATTATCAAGGGATCGTGAGGGGCCAGTGGGGAAATGAGCTAATACCAAGACTCGAGTAGAAAGAAAATGATTTGAAAATGATGATGTGCACATATGTACAGATGTGCTTGACTCAATCGATGTATGTATGGATTGTGATAAGAACTGTAAGAGCCCTCAATAAAATGATTTTTTTAGAAAGAAAAATAAATTTCCTTTTGCTTGGGTTCTGCAGATACAAATCCTCTGCTGTCCCACCTAGGAAAAAATCTCATGTGTCCGAACCCCCCAAAGTTGCAGGAAAACCGCCCTACTCGGATCGTTAGTGTTCCCAGTGGCCCCGCGGTTAGTATCTAATATTTTGGGGAAATCGCAGTTTTCAGATGCAATCTATTGAGTTCCCTGTAAGCCTCCAATTTGACTGGTCTCAAGATGTCAGTGGTAGTCTGAACAGTTGGTTTATCCAATCCCAGCCGGAGAAGGCTGAGGAGCTGCTGGGCCTGGAGGAGCTCTGAGGAGGTAGGAGGAGAAAAGAAGGCTGGCCAATATCAACTCCAGCCAGCCCAAGAAGACCGTGGGTGATTGCAGCTCCTCCAGACCCCCGAGGAAAGTGCCGCCTGTGAGCCCCTCCTGACGCACACGGAAGCGGCTTTCTGAGACATTTTGACCCACACTGATGGGCCATACGATACAGTTCATAGTTTCAGCCTTTGTGTGGCACTGCCCTTTGGGAGACAGGACCGTTTTGGAAGCAGAAGCATCTCGGTGTAAGAAGCAGGTAGTTAAATTCCAGGTGCTGGAGTGGAAGGGGCAGAGTGTAGTATTTACAGGCAGAGTCAAAACCAAAGCTTGGGGCTGAGCCCCGGTGGCGTAGTGGTTGTGCGAGGGACTGCGGCCCACTGGGATGGAGGTTCAATTCCAGCTCCACAGAGGCAAAGGCTGGGCCTCCTACTCCCACCGCCGGGGCAGTGATGCCCTAAAAAGAAGAAGAAAAAAAAAAAAAACCCAAAGCTTGCCAGCATCAGTGGGCCCAGAACACACTGGTCTGCAGAAGACCAGTGGGAGAGCAAAGCCAAAGGCTGGGTTCAGAACAGAGAGTGCAGTGTGGGAAAACTTCACGCATGGCGCTCCGGTCCTGACCCCGGTGCCACGTGGTCCACAGAGGCCTCCACCTGGCAATGCCACAAACCCTTCCCAGACTCAACGAGGCCTTTTTTGCTCAAATAACAAGGACAAGTGCCTCCTTTTCTTTCTCCGAGAGTCTAGTGCATCCCTCTATATAGAACAGTACAGGGAGGTCGATGACAGATTAAAGCTCCCCGTGTGTGTGATGGATGCCAGGCACGTGACAGCATCGCTTCCTGTGAGGCCTCAGCAAACCAGGTCGAAGCAACCAGACCACACTCTAGACAAGGAACAAGCCTCCCCTTCAGTCCACTGTCTACCTTGTACAGGGAAAAGTAGCCCATCTGTCTCCAGGCAAGACGTTTTGCCCTTTCTCAGACCAGGATCATCCCCTTTCAGCTTGCAAGAGGGGAGACCAGTATGTGTTGACCATGTAGCATGTGGCCAGGCTGGGCAGTTGATTTGTAATCATTATCATGTTTAATCCTCACAGCAGCCTACGAGGTGGGTGTTGTGTTTGTACATTGCCTTAGGCTAGGACTCTGATATTGAGAGGGATTATGACGTGCCTGAGGTCAGGCAGTGATTCCTATCTAATTCCAAAGTCCACAGAATATGCTTTAGGACACTGCCAGAGCGAGCTTTCTGAAAGCCCTCCAAGACATGCCCGCAGAACGTTTGTGATGTTGGCAGTCTTATTTTTCACAGATGCCTTGGACTTTGTCACCCAGTGGCTGGAAGAAGCAGCAGACGACCTTACAACTCAGAAGTGTGGACCTTCCCTGGCCGATGGGGATGAGGCTGTTGGCCCAAGGGAGGCCCCGTGGCCAAGTCCTGTTGCTGTCCAGAATTACGCCTACCTGCAGCTTCTGAAGTGGGACCACCTCCACAGACCGTTCCCCGAAGTAAGCGCCCTGAGTCCTCTCTCTTCTCAAATGACTTCTGTGCTGTTGAGCTTCTTTTTAGAACGCTTTATTAAAATACAAGTCATATAAGAGGTACCCTTTTAATGTCTACAGTTCAGCTATTTTTAATGAACCATCGCCACTATTAAATCCAGGCATTTTCACTTGATCTGAGCCAAAAGGCAGAGAAGTGATCATTGCAGGCATTTTCATGACTCCCCGCCAAGCCCTGCTGTGTCTTAGCAGTTACTTTTTCATCTGCACCTCGAGCCTCAGGCGTGCCCCAGCTGCCCTCCTGTCTCTCAGGAGGTGCCTATGCTGAACATCCTGTGCACGTGGACTCATGCGCTGTGTGACATTCTGTGTCCGGCTTTTTGCGTCTTCAAGGTTCATCCAGCCACATGGTAGCTTCACAGAAGCTCCTCACCATCACATGACTTCCAGCTCGTGCAACCTTGTCAGACAGAGGCGCTATTCCCATAGGGTTCCAAGGCTGGCATCTTTTTTGAAGCAGGCAGCCCACATCTTCCCCCACCGGTGGGCTGGGGGGTTTTAACTGGCTCCCTTCCTGGTAGCAACCCACAGTTCCAGCCACCCATAGCCTTATCAGCATCAACTTATTCCACGGCGTGGCGACACCACCGCTTTCTCATCCATTCGCCGTGGGTAGACGCGGGTTGTTCTTTCTTGGCCATTCTAACAGGTACTGCCACGAGCATGCTTGTGACAGCACGTTCACTTCTCTCGGCAGACAAGTGGGCCGGGGGTGGGGGGGTAGGGTGGAGGTGGCGGGGGTAGTGGTGGCTGTTTCCTGGTTTGAAGACCTGCCAGTTTCCTCGAGCAGCTGACCGTGATCCTACCAGCCTGGTGTGGGAGTCCAGGCTGAGCTGCTGCTAGCCTGGGGTCCTGCTCACTCTTGTCCACGGCGGCAACCACAGCTGCAGCGGCTGGGCTGCCGACCTTCCTCCCTCCCTTCCAGGCAGAGCAGCTGTTTCCCTCCCTGGTTTCCCAGGATTCATGAAGGGTTGGCCCACTTTGTCTGCCAGTCCATGGGTTGGTGTGGAAAGCACCCTCTCCACCCGCCTCTTTTGAGAGCCCCAAGGCTGCTTTAACCTCAATACCAGTCTCACTGAAGTTTCCTTATGCTTCCTCTGGAGAAGGTCCCCGCTTGCCTCGTGACTCTCTTGTGTGCCGAAGAAGGCAGGAGAGGGGCGAGCAGGAGGGACCCTGCGCCCTTGCAAACACTGGCATTTCTCTGCTGAAGATGGGGTTTTTGCTGGGGGCCAATGTCACCCCTCCCCTCCAAGTTGATTCTTAGAAATCCTTTGCACTTAAGCTCAGGTCCCAGCGCACGGCGGGGAGGCCGAGGCACAGGGAAGTCAGCACAGGACCTCATCATGGTGAGTCCAAACCTGCCTCCCCACCAGGGAGCCGCTTACCAGTCCCGCGCCTGCCCCGACGGCCGGGCTTCCCAGACTGCTGGAGCTAGAGCAGGCTGCCTCATGGTTTTCCTCTGGCCTGCCTGGTGGGTGTCCTCACTCCGCTGGCAGTTAGCTACAGGAAGCTGAGCCCACCAAGCTCCTTCCTGGTCATGAGATGGGAAAGAAAGAAAAAGAGGCTGATACAATGATACTTAGACAAAGGTCTCAAAAGTTTGTGAGTAAATTCCATCGATTTTTTTACTCCATTTTCCCACTAACTTCTTGTATATTTAAGCAGACTTAGCTACAACAAAGGATTCTCAGTCTTCAAAGAGTTTTTAGCAGCTTCAGAAGAACATTAGTCCAAGAGCCCATGAGCACTTTGGTTTGATGTCTCTATGCTTGCAGCATGGGGGTGCTGAGAATCCTTTGATTAACCTTGAACCCCCAGGCAGGAGCCTGATTTCCTCAGCCTGCCCACCCCTCTCCCCTCACCCCCACGCTGCCATGTTGGGACCCCGGGCTGTCTCTGCAGAATCCACTGGCTACTTTCCAAAGTACCACTCCCACTCTTTGGGCATTGGGTTCATGTGACAGTTCTTGGCCCCCTTCTCTCCGCTGCGTGCTGAGGTGGTAAATAAGTAGTCTTGTCTCTTCTCCCAAGAAAATGCCTGCCCCCTTCCCTCTGTGTTCTATGTAGAATGAGCCATCCTGGGTCACCTGGGACTGAAGAGGTCCCCAGGCCTGAAGATGTAGAGTTTTAAAATTGGAGCAATAACTAATAAAATCTGTGATCCGAAAAAATTGTATTAGAGTTTAAACTCTGAGCACTCTGCTTGCAGAAAGTTGTGGAGGACAGTGAGTGCCACCCCTCCTCCATTTGCAGGGCCCCCATGTGGATTAAGCCTCCACTGAACTCCCTTTGACCCTCTACGCCGGGTGTGAGTCGTCTTGCCCTCAGACAGAATGCGTCGGAAAGTGAATGAGTCCCTTACCTCTGCCCACTGACCATCCCAGGGAGGGCTCTTTCTTGGGGCTTGCCCGTGTGTGTCCTCGATAGATAAAACTATGAGACCCCCCAAATGTTAAGTCATGCCTTGACTACCTTGGGGAGGCCCCCAGGCCAATCGTGTAAGCTCTTCAGTCTGCCCTAATGCACCTGTCCTGGTCATGGCTCTGCCAAGCCCCAGCTGTAACGGAGATGTACTGATCGCCACCACCCTCACATTTGGTGACCTTTGTGACCTCCCGTGCCCTTCCTAAAGCTGTGTCTCAGCAGACCCTCGGACACCATGAGGTCCCGTGCGCACGGTCTCCTTCGTCTGAGTGACCCATCTTTGCGTGTGTCTTGTCCTTGTCCTATCGAAGACTCAGTAATTGTCCTCTTGAGAAAACTAATGGAATTGAGAAGCACCAGGGGAAAGTAAACAATGAAAAACAGCAACAAACTGGTACAGTGCCAACAGAGAGGAGCCGGTGAGTAGGGCCCTGTCGCCGCCTCTCCCAGCTCTTTCCCTTCTATTGACTTGCTGCTGCGGCTGCTGCAAGGCGCCCTGGAGTCGGTCCACGCATGTATCCACGTGTGTCTTCGAGCAGAACCATGCCCCAGAGGGTTTGCCAGGCTGGGGCCTTTCACCAGCTCTGGGTTTCTTCTGGCTGGGCTTCGAACCAGCAACTTTGGGGCCAGAGGTCAAGTGCCTAACTCCATATGTCATCCAGGAACGCCTGAGGACAGAGCTCCTCTTTTGAGAGTCGAGTCTACTACTAGCTACTTTACATTGATGATGTTGTCTTTAAAATGCCATCTGCGGGGGCCTAAGTGGAGAGAGGATGTTTCGAGAATGACGATGGCAGAAGATGTGCGAATGTATGTACTGATCGTGTTAAGAGTTGTATGAGCCCCCAGTAAGATGATTTTTAAAAAATGCCACCTGAAGTCGGAATTCTCATGTGTTACACACACACACACACACACACACACGTCTCCCATGTTTTACCAGCATGCTGATATGCCTTCTTTCTAAGTAGGAGGGGATTCTGAGATGGTCAAACCCACACCAACATCGCTTGCCTCCCGAAAAATCCTGAGGGCCTGCTGCCCCCTGCTGGTCATCTGGAGCCTTGTCCTGGGAATGACCGTTGTCTCACCTTCCCACAGACGGTGCTGATGGATCAGCCACGCTTCCAGGAGCTCCAGCGCCAGCTCGAGCAGCTCACCCTCCTGGGGGCTGTGCTGCTGGTCACCTTCAGCATGGCAGGCCCCGGGCTGCTGGGCCAGGCCGACGCTGCCGAGAGACTCAAGACGATCATCAAGGTCCTACTCATGGAGATGCACCTGCCGTGAGTGACTGCGGATCGTGGGGGATAGTGGCTGAACGCAGCCCCGGATGGGGGCTTCCGGTGGAAGGAACCCAGAGAAATCCTTGCTGTCTCACTTGTCTGTTCACTTGAAGGGCCCAGCAGCGCGGACGCACCAGGGGCTCTGCAGTAGACCCAGCACTGGTGCTCGCAGGGCCCTTCCAGGCTCTGACTTTCCCGGGGTCTGTCACCAGCGCCTCCGGAACGGGGTGCTTTTTAACCAGTGAGCCAGAACACATTTACACAGATACATAACTGAATTAGGAAACCTCACAAAATGAAACCTGCCCTAACTATGCTTAGTACTGCCTACTATATTCCGTTCTCTTCCAATACATCACAAGAACACTGTGGGGTACCCACTGACCTGATGTCACTGCCATCTTCCAGTGACTGCCCCCCAACACACCGCCCCCCACGGAGGGTCAGTGTAGTGCTTTCCTCGTCAGCAGGCCGTAGTTACAGCGCCTGCAGTCCAGTTGTGTCGGGACATGTATGTGGCTCATAGAATATATTTACATGATTTAAGTAAGCATCATATCTGCTGAGTTCTAATCCAGACAGCTCTGGATGGAAGAGACCCTCAGACATTCCGATTGTAACTGAGGGAGGCAGGTGGCCGGGTGTGTTCAGGAGAGTGAGGAGTGTGTCTATGTGTCCTGCACTGTGACGTGTGTGTCTGCAAGTCCTGCACAGTGAGATATGTGTCTGTATGTTCAGGATAGTGAGGTGTGTGTCTGTATGTTCAGGACAGTGAGATATGTGTCTGTATGTTCAGGACAGTGAGATATGTGTCTGTATGTTCAGGATAGTGAGGTGTGTGTATGTTCAGGACAGTGACGTGTGTGTCTGTATGTTCAGGACAGTGAGGTGTGTGTCTGTATGTTCAGGACAGTGAGGTGTGTGTCTGTATGTTCAGGACAGTGACGTGTGTGTCTGTATGTTCAGGACAGTGACGTGTGTGTCTGTATGTTCAGGACAGTGAGGTGTGTGTCTGCTGCCTGTGCTCACTTTGGCCAGGAGGGTGTTTGCTGAGTGGAGGCACGGACTTCCTTCGACCGCCCAGTGAAAGGAGGCATTAGCAGTTCCCTCAGGTGCTCTGGAGAGCCGGGCACCCACAGAGCCAAGGAACTCCTGCTGTTAACTTTAAAATTTCAGTTTGATTTAAGAATTAACACACTGACAAGTTTTTAGAAATGGAGAAGTAGAAGAGTATCCAGTGGAAATTCCCTGAAACCCCCAGTTCCTAGTTTCTTGCGACTTGCTGGTGCGGCAGGCTCCATAGGGATCTGGAATGTTCTCAGTCTCCCCAGGCCTGGGCGAGCACACACAGATGTGAACATTCGGGCCTGGGCCCTGCTCTCCCCTGAGCCCTCTTCTCCCCGAGGTCCTGTCCTGTGTAAAGGCCAGAGAAGCTCTCCCAGTGGGATGTGCGTGTCCTAGGAGGTGTGGGGCAGGGGGAGAGGAACCCACCCTTGTCTGCATAACTCCGTTGATGGGCGGCTGTGACGGTGCTCTTCAGGATGTGATATGTGCACTGATGACAGGGCACCGTAGTCATAGGCTCTTTGTTCTAGCTTCTCTCTCTTCTGCTCCAGCTCCTTCCACCTGCAGGACGCCCTGACCGCCATTGGGGACAAAGTCTGCGTGGAGGTGAGGAGCTGCCACTCCCGCTGCGGGCTGGCGCCCTTCACCACGGACAAGGAGACCGTGCTCAGGGGCCAGATCCAGGCCGTGTCCAGTCCCGACAACCCTGTCCGCAGGATCATGGGTACGTCTGGGGGAGGCAGGCACTAAGTGTGCTGGACACAGGCTCTTCCAAAGGAAGCCGACTGGTCAGGTCATTGGCACTGCGGAAGGTTATTCCACACACATGCTATGGATTAGGATCTGCAGAGGCAGCAGGAAGGGCGCATGTAGTTAAAAAAGGAAACAAAACTCACGCAGTATCCATGCGCCTGCTGGTCTGCTGCTTTTGTGAGTCCCTGGGCAATACAATAAGCACTTGTCTACTAGCCCCGAGGTTGAGGGTTCAAATCCCTTTACCCCCCCAGGCAGCATCTGGGGGACAGACTTGGTGGTCTGCTAGTGGAAGGGGTCCATCTTGAAAACCTTCAGGCGCAGTTCCGTGCTGCTCACTTGAGGTGCCCAGGAGTTGGACCGGCCCCACGTGCTGCGGCTCAAAGCTGCGCGCAGGCCCCGCGGGAACCGCTGTGCTCTGCGGGAGCCTTGGTGGGCGGATTGTGCAGAGCGCGCGAGAACATCATGGAGGCGGTTAGAGAAAGGACCTGAGTGGGTGCTCCACAGCGGGGCAAGGTCACAGACACCCACGACTTCCTTGGTCTTCGGGCACCGGCATCAAAGGAGAGTGCCCGCGCCCCTTCCTTGTGGGCTTCGTGGGAAGGAGGGCGATCTCAAACAAACAGTGCTAGAACCCCCTTTCGCTCTCTCCTTTTCTTGAACGTGGCCTGCCCACTTCATTTTTCTTGCCCTCCACCATGTCCAGGCCTCGTTTAGCTCGGTTCCCTTCCCCCCCCCCACCCCACCCCGGGGAAGGGGGGGTGACGTGCCTAGCCTGGGGAGCAGGGCGTCGGTGACCACGGCGGAGACCAGGGGAGCGAACGCCCCCACGTGCAGGTGCCCGGGCGGGGGCGGGGGCCGCCTCGGGAAGGTGCCCCACAGAAGCCCTGTTTCCTCTCGCCCCGAAGCTGCGCCACGAGCTCATCCATTTAGCACGATCGAGAAACCATCACCTGCCTTCTTCTCCTTCACAGATTCCCGAATCCTGACCTTCCTAGAAACCTACCTTGCCTCGGGTCATCAGAAGCCGTTTCCCACGATTCCCGGGGGACTGGGCCCGGTGCAGAAAGAGCTGGAGGAAGTTGCTATTAAATTCGCGCGCCTGGTCAATTACAACAAGATGGTCTTCAGCCCCTACTACGACGCAATCCTCACGAAGCGTCTGGGCCCGGCCTGACCCGCGGTCGCTCGGCTCCGAGGACCAGACCCGACCCGACCCGACCCGATCCGGCCCCTGCGCCCCGCGGACATTCCTGTCCTGACAGCACTGCGTCCGGCCGAGGGGAGAGGGTGTGTGTCGCGTTGGGAGAGCGTGTTGAAATGTGCACTAAAGGCAGTTTGGGGTGGCTGCATTCATGAGAGCCAGTGCACAGGTCATCCCGGCAACCCTCAGCGTTTGGCCCAGTGGCCCTGTGTGCTTTCACTCCGCACTCCCCTGTCTCCAACCCCTCCCGGGGGGCAGGCGCCTCTCTCCCAACATGTGCGTTCCCATGGCAGGCCCGCAGGGACGGGTCCCCTCTCCAACCCACCCCCCTCCAGTGCTCGGAAGATTTGGCGTGTGAAGGGCTGCGCAGTCGCGCTGCTCCATTTCTGGGGTGTTCTCTGCCTGGTGGAGCCGGGCCCGGGCCTGTGCAGAGCTCGCCTGGATGAAGTGCCCTCCCCTGCTTACCCAGCGGCTGCCGAGCCCCGTGGTTGTGGTTCTGATGGGCAGGGTCCAGAGAAGGCAGGGCCTGTTGCAGAGTTGAGGTAGAAGCACAAGTGTCTTGGATTCAGACCGCAACAGTACACACGTGTTGATGGGATTCCCTGCGGGAAAGGAGAGCTCAGTGTGATCTGGTAAACGAGCCTAGGCGAATCACGCTCTTGGATAAGAAAGTCAATTAAAAAAAAAATGCCCCCCTCACCCCCTTTTCTTTTTCCTAGCAATAAATATCTATCAAAGGAGCTGTAGAGACCAGAATTCCTGGCGCCTCCCGTGACAGTGAAAGAGGAGTTTGGGCCCAACCGGTGATCAGTCGAAACCGAAGTTTTCAGGGCCTGTGTCTGTGGCAGGGGGTGGGGAACTAGACCAGGGCAGCAGCCTGGAAGCAGAGCCATGCAGGGACCGGAGGGAGCTCCAGCTGTCAGCACAGCCAGGAGGTAAAATACTGTGTTAAAGGGCCCGGGGGGTGGGGGGGAGGGGGGCAAACGCGCCTCCCCGGGGCACTTCCAGGTGAGGATGGTTATGTCGGGGAAAGGGGAGAGCCGCGCTGTGATGGTCTGCGCACTTGTAATCGGAACGCACGGCGCATTCACGTCCCGGCCCAGACCGCTGTTGGGCCCAGACGCTAACAGAAACTTGGAAGCCTTTTCAGAGAGGTAAGGTGGGCAGCGATCAGGGGACAGGCCCCCTTTCACTCGCTGCCCCTTCCGTGTCTGGGAAATGAATGCAGCGAGAGACTGGTTTTTGATCGAGCACTTAAAGAACGTCTTCCAGTGCACTTGAAGAGGCAGGCTGATACCAGAAGGCAGCTGGGGATATTTTTTAAGGCACTTGGTTGTTAGAGGACTTGGATCTGACTACAGGAGCTCAGGTTGAAATCAGATGTAAACAGATTGGCTATTAAAATGAGTTCTCGTTTTTATGAGGGTACAGTGAACTTAAGGACGGTTGGAGCAGGGCCGGGAGAGAGGGCCGGTGTGTCTTCTGGTCCCATGTTAGTCTGGGGCAGGAAACGGAGAACAGCAGCCGTCCGCACACAGTGCGTCTTTGGAAGTGGATTCATTAGGCGCCTTTAGAGCTGGTCCTCCAGGTGGAGGTGGCCGCCGGTGCAGCAGCTGGCCTAAGCAGCTTGGAGTGCTGGAGGACAGTGCTCTCCGCCTGCCTGGAGCGCCTTCCTCCTCCAAGAAAGAGTGATATACAAACTCTCAGTGACTCCTGTGGCTCAGACTAGCACGCCCAGTGAGTTGGTTTGACCCGTGAAGTTTGGGTTTTTGATGCCCAGGTTACAAGGAACATCAGCACAATTGGCCCCGCACTAGCTTGCTGTCTGCTGGTAGCCTTCTACCATGGCAGGAGCCAAGGGTGGTGGGGTGCTGGTGGCCAGGTTCAGAACCACAGTGTTCATGTTGAATGGGTTTGTTCTTGCTTCCTGAGAGGTGGGTTCTTTTCTTCCTGGAATCCCATAGAATCATTACGAAGGGCCCGGGATGTTCATTTGGCCCCTAGAAAGCAGTTAGAAGCATCTTTTTAAGCCTTTTCCCTCTAACTCTTACTCCAAAATGGCATAAATGCCTTTGGAGTATCCTTCCTAGAATGGAATGGGCTTGGTAGATTGACTACTGGCCTGACGTGACTTTGCTCCCTGCTTGACAGGTGGTCCAGAGAAAGTGTGTCTTCAGGACATTGCTAAGGTTATTTGGCAGTTGTTGACTCTGAGGGTAAAACAGCCTCGGGAAGGTGGGCCACCCTGCTAAGCCTCTCGATGTATTTCAGTCTTAGGAATAACTGCTACTTGGTTCACCCTCAGCAAATGTTGGTTCGTTGGATTGAATCTGTTTATGAAACCATATAAGCAATTATAAACATTCTTGAGTAAAAACCACATGCCTGTAATGTCTGATTAAATATAATAGACAAGTGTGTGTGTTTATCACTGGGAAAGAAGTTCTCAAAGATATGACACAACAGGCATATATGTGCATACACCGGCCCACCCTTCTAATTGGATTCTTCTAGCAGGCCTCTTTCTGACGAGGGGCTTTTCTCATTTCTCCAGAACCTTAGGATCCCTGTGGGCAGGGAGAGATGCTGCCAGGCTCACTCTGGTTTGCGTAAGTGTGCACCTCCGTGCTCTCTCTCTCCCATCTGGAGGCAGGTAAAATGATCCGCAGCTGTCCGGAAGGCCGGGCTGTGACCCCACCTCAGCTCTGTACTAGGGGGGCAAATCTGGACCGACCCCTACAAAGGAGAAGACTGGAGTTCTCAGCGCTCTCCCAACTGGCCAACTGTGGTCAATTTGACTTAACTAGGCTGATCCGATTGGGCAAGATACCTGCCCTGTGTAGAATGAGATGAGGGTGTGAGTGCGGCCGAGGTTCCTTCTCCCTGAACAGATGGACGTATGGACACTGCACTCCCTTAGCCCTCAGTGTCTTCCTCTGCAAAACAGAATCACTATTCCCCCCATTACTGTGAGGATTCAATGTGATAATGGCTACTAAATGCTTTGAGCATGAAAAGGGCCTGTAAAACTGCTGTATTCATAATAAAGGAGAGCATTCAACCGTCTACCTGTAGGTGCACATCTGTTCTAGCTCCAACTGAGGGGGCCGCCTCCCCACTAGGACATTTTACAAAGGGGAAGAGTCTTCTCATCCTGCCCCGGCAGCTGTTTCCTTTCGTCATCCTGCTGAACATGAGCCGCACTCCTTTCCCTCCCTCCTGCCTTCCCCGCTCCCTCGTCCACCCCTGAGTCACAGGAATGCATGTGGATCGGAGGGAACGAGGGGTAGCATATGAAGGTTACATTTAAGAGTCCTGGACCTCAGCTACAAGGAGTCCTGGTGGTACGTGGGGGGGGGGGGGGGGGTTGCGGGTACTGAACTTGCTAACTGCAAGAGGAAGAAAAATGACGCTGGCTGCTCGAGCAAAGATGTTCAGCCTTGGGAGCCCCTGTATAGGTTCAAGTTGAGTTAGAATTAACCCAGGGCAGTGGGTTATCTCATTTTGAGACATGATTGAAATAAATAACCGCAATGTTATTTGCAGTTACATTTGTGTTAGGTTTTGAACTATCTAAACATTTTCATGGATAATTTAAAAAAGTTACAGTATTCAAAATAGCTCCTCGATGAGAGGTGATCTAACCCAATAAACTCGGCCTACAGCCTCTTTACTGACAGTCAGGAATGGCCATCGTCCAGGAAGTCAGCGCCAGGAACCTACACAGCCAGAAGTTTAGGGCTGAGCCCTGGTGGCGTAAGTGGTTGAGTGCGGGACTGTGGCCCGCAGGCTTGGTGGTTCAAATCCAGCAGCAGCTCTCAGGAGCAGCGCTGGGTAGCTCCCATGACCACAAGAGGGTAGTGATGCCCAAAAAACAAACAGCCAGAAGTTTACAACTTCCTCTGCATGGGTTTCACTCAAGCCTGTCTCAAAACAGAACCTCCTGACCCGAAGAACCAGACCTGTCTCAAAACAGAACCTCCTGACCCGAAGAACCAGACCTCCGTTTGGGGCCTGATTAGATGGAGTGTCATTTATTTGGTTTTGAAATCAGATGTGTCTGGAGTTAGTAGCAATAGTCAAACTTCACTTCCCTAATTTAGCCTAACCACTGAAAAAGTTTTGCTTTATCTGAACCCCGAGTATTGAGAATTTTACAGTGCATATTCAGACATAAAAAGGCAACCTACACATCAGTTCACACTTCCTCAGCTCCCCCACCCTGCTTTCTCCCCTTCACACCACTTGTTTAAAGCTTTGTCTTGTGCAAGGCGCCCTGCTAGGCTGATGGGTGGGTTACATATTTGAGGCCGTAAACCACTCTGAGGAAGAGGAGGTCTCAGAAACCCATTTCTCCTCGGTTTGACAGGGTCGCTGAGAGTTGGTGTGGTCTCGATGGCAGTGGGTTTGATTGTGTTTGTGTTCTCGTACTGCTGGCAGCAAGGTCTGGGGTTCAGACCCAGCAGCTGCTCCTGGAGGAAAGACAGGTTACTGTCAGAGCACTAGCCTCCAACATCATCACTGGTCTGATAGACACAATTGTACAGCGATAATAATTAAAGCTTATAGTAAAGTCATAGGAAATATGAGAGAAATAACGGAATTGGATATTTTATGGTAGCATGCTCACTTCAGCCTGGCTTGGTGCACGGGGAGAGAGGAGGAAGAGAGATTAGGAAAAGGGAAGAGAGGGAGAGGAGGAGAGGCTGGCCGAGAGAGCTCCTTTATTCTGACCGAGCCTTGTATATCTGCTGGTAAGGACATTAAGTACATTACAGGAAAGGGTTGTGCCCTAGGTAATGCAGTGATGGGCGGGGGGGATCTAGAGACATGCACACGGCATAGGAAGGAGCGGGTTGGGGTTCCACGTGTGACGAGGATAGACCCCAGGCTCATGGACGTGACTTGTTCTCTGGCTCTTCACACAGACCATTGATAGGAGGGTGTGAGCCCTGCAGCCAGCAGTCTGGAACCTTCAGGGAGAGTATCTCTAAGCATCTGACTTCCCACAAAGTGCTGGCAGACAACTTGCAATATTTGGATATTTTGGAGGGGATATAATTGCGGGAAAGTTTTACATTCATCCAACAGATTCCATCGAACCTCTCAGACACAGTTACAACCTCGGAAGCCCCCAGGAGCAGCTCTTCTGTGCCCTACAGGATGGTTGCTGTGAGCGGAACTCCTCTTGAGTTCGTTTCCCCGTTTGCCTTAAAGGAGAAATGTGGCCAATGTGAACAGGGAAGAAAAGATAGTCTTTTCAATGCAATCTTAATGGTTTTTCTTGACTTTTAGTCCCCAAACTGAGTAAACTGTCACTTCTGTTGAATACACAAGATGGACAAAATGACACTTACATGGACCGAAGTCACTTAAATCACTCCGCTATGGTTGTGGGGTGGTGCTGCCTCGGTGACCCTGCAGGACGGACTAGAATCGCCCCTGGAGGTTTCCGAGGCTGAAGCAGGTGACCTCGTCTTCCTCCCGTGGAGCAGCTGCTGGGCTTGAACTGCGGACCTTGTGGTGAGCGGCAGCGGGCTTAGCCATTGTACCACCAGGGCATCTTTACAGCGAATCCCTTGCTAGGAATGGTCTTTCAAGGCATGGGAGTTTTCATTACAGTGAGGCAGAGCGCAAATTCAGAGGCGACAGTTTCCTTAGACCTCAGCTGCAAGTTGGGGGTTGCCCAGGACCACACTCACTAGAGACCCACGGCTACAAATCCACTCAGCTGCCCTCGGGTTTCATCAATTGCTAGGACTCTCAGAACCCAGAAGAGTTCTGCAGGTCAGAGTTTTAGTGCAACAAGAGGATACAGTACAAATCACCGTTAGTCAGAGAACCGCGCCAGGTCAAGGAGGAGTGCAAGTCCGAGGCTTCCGGAGTCCTTCCCCCCTGGAGTTTGACTGACTGCATCACCGTGGGACTCGGGATGGCAACCAGACCCTGCCGAACCCATTGTGTCCAGTTTTTATTGTGGCTCATCAAGGTCTGCATTATATAACTTTCCTGGAAAGAGGGAGAGTCTCAGAGACTCATAGGGGCAGTTCTACCCTGTCCTATAAGGGTCACCGTAGGTCAGCATTGACTGGATGGCACTGACTGGATGGCACTAAGTTGGGTCTGGTCTCGTTTGAGTGCTATATAAATTTGCCCTCACCTTGAAATGATTGAACCAACTGCTGTTTGCAACAAATTCATCACAACCAACCTTCACCTATTCAGCTTTAACTCGTTGAAAAGGTTTCTGCACTAAAGTTCCTCGAGATGAGAACTGCACGCACCTGTCCAACTCACAGTCTTAAAGGTACAGTTAACAATGACTTCAGTTCTGAACTCCGTGAACCACAGTTGGCTATTGAGTGACTTCAATGCTTACATACTAACTAACTATAAGCATGTTGTGGTTTAGAAAACTCCATAAACTTCTCATTATTGACTGAGGTCAAAGGGGCGTCAGTTTTTCATTCTTTTCACTGGGTCACACATTGTGCTGCAAAGCGCAGGTCAGCAGTTCGACCCCACCAGGTGCTGAGGAAGAAACATGAGACTGTTGAGTCCGGCAAGGACTGCCCATGTGGGAAACACACGGGGCAGTTCCGAGCTGTCCTGTAGGATCTGAGCCAGGAGGACGCCATGGCCGTGTCATGAGAGCACGGAGGACCTCTCACGGCTGACACGCTGATGTGCGAACAGAGGTATGTAGGCCAAAGCCATTTATTCTGGTCAAAGACACAACATGACGATATTCCTCTCTGACTCCAGATTTAGTTGAGTAAATATTATCAAGGATTTCTAAAATATTTCATGTGCATCTGAATAATGAATCCCTCATTTTTTCATTTAGCACCAGAAAAGACATTTGTACACAAATACAAATTAGGAGTCCTAGTATTGTGGGCCATTTTAAATGACACTGTCTGCAAGGCATTTTTATGAGATCTTTTAATTTTTTTTTTAAAGATCTTTTAAAATTTTAAACTACAAAACAGATTCCATACATTTCTGCCATAAATAAAAACAAACAAACAATAAGGCAGGACTCTACATCAGCAAACTGCGAACAACTTTTTTCAGAAAACGTGATAAAACACTTTACAATCATAAGCCATACAGTTTTTAAAATAAAACTGTTGAAAACTCACAAATCTTCAAGAGGCACAGACACACACAGACGCCCTTGAGGAGGGACAGGCTGTGCCCGGCCAGTTTGGACTGTTCTCACCTGTGTGAAAACCTCATTTTGTGTATGAGTGCTCAGGTCTGTTCCACACTCTCAAATTCACACAGGTTTGTTTGTTTCTCAAGAACCATATGATAGAGGCACCAATGACAACACAATTTGTTTCCAAGATCCTTGTAACAAAGCGTTGTCTCATAAACATGTGACTTAGAGGCAAGAGAGGAATCCTGGGTAGGAGAGTCCTTTCAGAGACAGGGGTGGGGCCTGCTTCACCGGATTCGCTTCTGCTGCCGCGCTCTGTAAATGTCATGAACAGGGGGGACAACGGCTCCCTTCTCTTCGTCTTCATCGGAATCCTCATTGGGCCTTTTGACAGCCTTCGTGAGAACGGCGTTACTCTCCACAGGGCCATTGCCTTCCACCGTCAGCTCGGGAGCGCCGCCGGTGATGATCCTCACAGCTTCTTCGACAGCTGTTGAACACAACAGGAAGGGCTGCGTGAGGCTGTGAAAGAGCCGGGGTACTAGTCTAGTGGGGACCCTTGATGGTTCATTTCAAAGCTTCCCGTAGCAACACACCGTCCAGTACATTTGCCCCTCCATAATGAAAGGGAACGTCTTTTTTTTTTGGGGGGGGGGGGGAGCATCACTGCTGCTGGTGGTCGTGGGCGCTACCCAGTGCTGCTCCTGGGAGCCGCCGCTGGATTTGGACCGCCAAGCCCGCGGACTGCTGTCCCGCACTCCACCACTTACGCCCCCGGAGCTCAGCCTGAAAGGGAACGTTTAATGGCTTCTGTAAGCAAAACTTGAGAGCGTGTACCCTTAGAACTAGAAAAGCTTTGTTTTCTGTTTTTGGTTTTTTTTTTGGCATCACTGCATTCTGGTGGTTGTGGGAGCTACCCAGCGCTGCTCCTGAGAGCCTCCAGTGGATTTGAACCGCCAAGCCTGCAGGCCGCAGTTCCGCACTCAACCACTTACGCCCCCGGGGCTCAGCCAGAACTAGAAAAGCTTTGATGGCATTTTACTTAGTGAAGTGAAAATAGGAAGAGGTCTCTTATCTGGCAAAGGTGTTTGCCCGGAGTTCACTGTACTCATGCAAGCTGCTTGGCATCAGGGCTTCAGTGTCAAAGAATAACTGTCTTTCCTGCCTGCGAGGCAGTGATGTGAACTCCACCCTGAAGATGGAATTTTTAGTACTTACTATTTGGTATCTTGCATCTTCGGAAAATTTCCATCAGTTCATCCACTTGGACAAAAGGACCCTGTTTTGATAGAAATACAGTTTATTCCGTCCTAATCTTACAAGTTAGAATAGCAGACATTTAGACTTCTCATGATAGAAAAAGAGCTGACATAGACTGTGACACTATGAACCAACCTGGAAACAGATGGGAGGAGGGAGGAGCTTCATTAGAACTACTGCTGCCGGTGGCACTGGGAACACTCCACCAGGGACTGGGTGTAGGCCTGGAGCTGTGACAGAGAGAGGGGGAGTACTGACTCAATACGATTGACACGCTTCTATCCATATAAACGGCATGGGTCATCTGCACAGAAATGCCTTCCATGTCTATTCCTTCAGGACTTCATTAAGTGCTTACCTGCTTTATCCAAATTGCAGTGGGTGACACAGTAAAAGCAGCCTCCACTAGATGGTCACGGGGTGGAGCAGACAAGTTACTTTGCAGAAGAAAATCTAGCAGCTGAACTAAAGCCAGTTTTTGTCCAAGACTATTTCTGAGCCCAAGTTATCTGTTCAGTAATCCTGTGTAGTTATTCAACACATTTAATCTTTAGGGTCTTGGTCAAAGTGGATCCATAGGGCTACAGTGTGCATTAGCAAATTTGAAGGAAGTTTTCTATTGGCAAATAAAGATAGCAGCATTTCTAAAAACTCTTAAGGGGAACTGCTAAATGGGTTACCAGATATGGATCATTGAACTTAAGAGATTTTTAGTTCATCTCAGTTCAGAGATCATAGTCAAGCCAACTGCCATATTGATCCAAGGTCTAATAATTAACCCACAATGAAAAGGTCAGGTTACTTTGCTCCACACCACTGAATTTCAATCAACTTAGCCTCGGTTGCTAGGTCTGAATGCATGACTTACGTGCTAAATGTCGCGGCTGAAACGGAATCATCTGTTGAGTGTCTGGCTTAGGGTACTCTGGTTTTCTGTCCACTTCGTCTTTTAGAACAGGCACTATGGAAGGAGCTACAACCGGGTCTGGAATTATAGCTGCCAGCTTAGCACGGGAGACATCCTAAAAATGCCAAGCAGAAGAATCCCAAATGTGAAAAGGGGTCTCACTGTGCAATTCTACCAACTTGTGATAGGGTATGAATACAAGGATTAAAATACAGCCAGAACATGGGAGAGGGATAAGCAAGAGCAGTAACGATAGTAAAGATGGTTAAATATTCAGTCAGGAAAGCTCTAAGAGCCCAAAGACTTACAAATCATGGGCCAACAGTCTGATAACCCTCCTGCAATGCCAATTAGGACTCAGTATGGCAGGGAGGAGAGTCATAGGGGAAGTACTAGTTTGAGTGGGTCAAGTCAAGGCTATGCACTGAGCAGAGAGTAGATAATAGGGAAGAAAAATTCCAAATTTAGGCATTCTTCCATTTCCTGGCACAGCATAAAAGGAACAATTTAATGACTATCCACTATGGAGTACTTCTGACTTCTCCCCTCTTTGAAGAGGTGAATAGTAGCATCTCCACAGTCCAGAAGGTCTGAAGCTCAAAGAGGTTCTGATTCTCCACTGTCACACCGATAATAATATGTAGAAGGTTGGAACTCGGCCCCTCCGACCTTCCTCAAGTCCCACTGTCCACAGTTCCTCAGCAGTGCTCTGCCAGGGCTGAGGGCAGCACTCTGGAGGCTACACCAAACCCACTGCCATGCGGACTCACAGTAACCCTGTTAGACAGGGTAGACATGCCCCTGTGAGTTTCCAAGACTAGAAAACCTATCTTTCTTCTGATGAACTCTGGTGGTTTCGCCCAATGCATACCCAACAATGCCAACAGATAGGCTTTGGACACACGAAGGGAGAACTGTATGTACCGTTTGACAGAGGTCTACTCCCAGAGGACCTCTTCTGCGATTGCCTAGGCAACCCAGTGCCCACCTGCCTACAGAAGAGCCCCGGTGCCACTAGCAGCAAGATACAAACATTTCCTCAAAGGCAGTGGGTCTAGCCGGCTACTACATGAGCGGGTCTAAGTGCACAGGCAGACTGGGGAGGGGCAGACTGGGAAATCCCTTTTCTCTCTTTCCCTCCCAGGCTTAATTTATAGCTCTCTATAATATACATGCAAATTGGAATGCAAGTATTTTTATGTCATTTCCACTTAGATTCATCTAAAAAACGCTGAAATAGATTTGGACAAAGAAGTATTAAAATGTCATTCACCTGTCACAAACAGCAGAAACTGCTCCTCCCTAAGGGCCAGCCCTCTAGGTTCTGAGTGGGAATTGGGGACTGCCACATAGCTGGGCTGTGTTGGTGAAAAACCTCAAACACTTAAAACTGATTCAGAACAAAGCAAAGTCTAGGCCACAGGATGACCAGGATTGTCTTAACACTGTCGTGCCTGAGCTCCCTTTGTGTTTCCATCTTCATTGGTTTGGTTCACACAACACAGAAAAAAATCAATGAATGATGAAATAATGGTTTTCTACAGCTGCAAAATCATGAATCTGCCCTCTAGGCCTGGATAGACCCAAGTATCAAATTAGCTTCTCAGTAGTTTACAAGTAGAAGATTCCCACTTATTCCTAGTTAAGCCTCCAAAACCTTGGGGAGCCACATCCCTCAGGGAAATGTATGCAATTAACAAGTTTCCATGTATCTTCATTATTAAGTACATATACGCTACATAACAGGAGCTACACTTGATTTAAGATGGTCAATTCATCCATTTTTATAAGAAATATTAGTGGACTGAGCCCCGGTGGCGTAGTGGTTGTGCGCGGGACTGCGGCCCATTGGGACGGAGGTTCAATTCCAGCAGTGGGGCTGGACCTCCTACTCCCACCACCGGAGAGCAGTGATGCCCCCCCTCCCCCCCCAAAAAAGAGAAAGAAATATTAGTAAAGGGGGCTGAGCCCTGGTGGTGTAGTGGTTGTGCGCAGGACTGTGACCCACTGGGATAGAGGTTCAATTCCAGCAGCGGCTCCACAGGAGCAAAGACTGGGCCGCCTACTCCCACCACCAGAGGGCAGTGATGCCCAAAAAACAAAAAAACAAAAACAAAAAAAGAAATATTAGTAAAAAGGAAAGAAATGTAATATCTAAGAAGATATTCAGGTTTTTTTTTTTCCACTTCCTTTTTTCCATGACTACTCATACCCTCCCCACTAGGCTTAAAAAACAAGAAATTGACAACTGTCAGCAAGAATAAAAGTATTTATTTACTTTCATTTCCTCATTGTTTAACTACTTTTGATATTTAATGTTTAAAAAACAAAGGAAACTCCCGGATCTTTTGCCCTTGTTTTCTACAAATCTGTTCTACAAGGAGGCTTCAAAAAGTTCAAAGGAGAATTCCATGATCTTTTCATTCAATTTTTCAAAAAATTTTTTGAGTTTCCCCATATAACTACGAGCCCTGGTGGCATAGTGGTTACATGTTAGGCTATCAACTACATGACCAGCCAGCACCTCCAAACCACCAGTCACTCCAAGGGAGAGAGATGCTTTCTATTCCATAATGAATTACAGCAGGGCTCACACTTTTTCAGCATGCGAGTCACTTATAAAACGATCAAGTCAAAATGATGTACCAATTACAAAAGTGCAAAAAACGTTTATTCATAAATGCATTGAGACCTCTTTATGTTTATGTACCTTGCATAACTGCATGAGTCCACAGTGCACAACACAATGAACTATGTACATTTTTTGTCATGACCTGAGTTGACTGATGACTTGCACTGAATGGAACCAGCCAGGGATGCATGGTCCAGGCAGTAGCTGCTGACAGCCAGCCTCAAGCACACTGCCAAAGGATCATCATTCATGGTGAACAGTACTTGGACTTCATGATCTTTATGTGGGAAAAGGCTGCCTCACATAAATAAATAGAGCCAAATGATGCAGTCAAGGTGGTAGCACATTTTCTCATGTTTGGGTACTCTCCCTCTGTGAGAAAGTTCCAGGATTGTCCTTGTCTGGACGTCAGCTGAATGTTGGCTTATAGTGTCAAAATCTCCAATTCCGTAGGAAAGTGATACATTTTTGTCTTCTTACTTGGTCCAGCCCTCCCCCCCACTCATTTGAATACCATTCTTTCATTTAAGAGGAAAAAAACAAGGTCTAAAAATTGGCAATAATTTGTCAGTTTTGCTGCACTTAGTGCAATTGTTTGCGTATGTGTTTGACACCTAAGATTGCATCTGCTTGGCAGCGCTGTAAATCAATCCAATAGATGACAGACTTAAATCTATTTTTTAATGCCATGCAGATATACCCACGCCACATTTGCGATTGACTTATTGAGCATCTGAGTTACAGTCTCTTAGAAACTCACAGGGGCAGTTTGAATTTGTCCTATAAGGTTGCCATGATTCAAAATTAACTCGATGGCAGTGAGATTGATTCATACAACTAGGTTAATTTCAAAATTTTGCTATGGGTTGTAGGTTATACGTGAACTATTTGAGGACACTAAGTGTCAGGACACTACATCTGCCTGTTAATTGCGTACCTTATATCCCAGTGCTTTGAGTTCACTGGCGGAGCATGGATATAAGTCCATGAATTTGTATCTGTCTACCAGTAGAGCTGTTTCTTTGCCTTCATATTCTTCTTTGAATGCTGTAAACCGTCTTTTCTCCACCTTGAGAATACTAGCCAGATCACCAATATTACTTTCAAAAGACAGGAACCTGGCCCAGATTTCTCTGTAAGAAAATAAACACAGTAAATATTTAATGATTCTAGATTAGGGGTGATGGACCCACAACCCTCCCCCCTGCCCCCAAGAAACTTTTAAGGTCCTTTTTCTCTTAATTCTAAAAAGCTTTTGTTAAGATTACCAAACCATGAAACGTTATACAGTAAATGCTACCATTATCTAGACTGAATAATTATTAAAAATTTGCCATATTTGCCATCTTCCTTTTGCTTAACTGTTTTTTTTTTTTGGCATCACTGCCCTCTGGTGGTGGGAGTAGTAGGCCCAGCCTTTGCTCCTGTGGAACTGAAATTGAACCTTCATCCCAGTGGGCCGCAGAACCGCACACAACCACTACGCCACCAGGGCTCAGCCCTCTTTTGCTTAACTATTTTATTTTTATTTTTTTATTTTTATTTAGGCATCACTGCCCTCAGGTGGTGGCAGTAGGAGGCCCAGCCTTTGCTCCTGGGAGCTGGAATTGAACCTCCAACCCAGTGGGCCGCAGTCCCGTGCACAACCACTACGCCACCGGGGCTCAGCCTGCTTAACTATTTAAAGTGAAGTATAAACATTATAATACTTTACCCCGAATACCACTTCAGTATTTAAGCTGCACTCCCCATTAAAAATTTTATTTAGCAAACCTATACATCTCTTTGGGTCAGGAAGGGACATTAGAGAGGGTAAACTCTGCATGGAAGACTTGGGAGAGGAACCTCGAAGCAGGTTTCCAATTTTTTCCAGGATAACAGGGGTTCAAAGGAGTAATGGTGATATAGTGGGGCTCTATGTTGGGCTGTGAACCACGAGATCAACAGTTCGAATCCAACAGCTGCTCTTCAGGGAAAGATGAGGCCTTCTACTCAGTGACTTATAGTCTTGGAAATTTACCAGGTGAGTACGCTCTGTCCTGTATAGTCATTAAGAGTTGGACTGAGGTCAGTGGCACTGAGCTGTCAGTTCCGGAATATGGCTTCATCATTTGTTTTAGGGGAGGGGTGGCTTAGGCCTGCAAAGACATCCATACCAGTCATGTCACCAAAGAGCAGCAGTGCCAGCCATCACATAAAGGGGTGAGTTCATTAAATGTGTGGTCATCTGCAGTAGGCTAATGTTTAGGTTGGTAATTTTGAATAGCCCATGAACAATGTTAAAAATACCCAAATAGGGACTGAACCCCAGTGGCGTAGTGGTTGTGTGCGGGACTGCGGCCCACAGGATTGTCAGTTCAAATCCAGCAGCGGCTCTCCAGGAGCAAGGCTGGGCCTCCTACTCCCACCCCGGGGCAGAGATGCCCACACACACACACAAAATACCCAAATAGCCAGTGGCAGAAAATATAACACCTCTCCTGGCTTAGTGGTTTGAGTTACAATATAGGATGCATTCTTTATCCATTAATATATGAATAAAAACATTTAAAAATCTGTTATACTTGCTCTCTATTATATTATTAATCAAGTTAACAATGATATACAAAGCACTGATGTATCACACAAATCCTAAACTGGTTAATAAGCATTACTGTCACTCAGTGAGAAACCAGGAGTGGAAGGCCCAAGGCCGAAGAGGCGGAGCTGGCATCTGAGCCCATGAAGGTTCACCCAGTGCCGTCACACTGCCCTGCAATAGAGCCCACCATCTCCCTATGTGATCACACCATAAACCACGGTTGGAAAAATCAAGTTAAACTTTTTTTTTTTTGGGGGGGGGAGGGTGTGTGTGTGTGTGTGTGTGTGTGTGTGTGTGTGTGCATCACTGCCCTCTGGTGATTGAGGGAGCTGCCCAGTGCTGCTCCTGAGAGCCACCGCTGGATTTGAACTGCCAAGCCTGCGGGCTGCAGTCCTGCACTCAACCACTTACGCCACCAGGGCTCAGCCCCAAGTTAAAATTTTTTTTTGAGGGGTGGGCATCACTGCTCTCCGGTGGTGGGAGTAGGAGGCCCAGCCCCACTGCTGGAATTGAACCTCCGTCCCAGTGGGCCGCAGTCCCGCGCACAACCACTATGCCACCGGGGCTCAGCCCCCCAAGTTAAATTTTTAATAAGCTAAAAATACTGAGTCAGTGCCAACTCATAGTGACCCCCTGTGGTTTCTGAGCCAGTAACTGTTTACAGAGCAGAAAGCCCAGTCTTTCTCCCTGGGAGCCACTGGCACTTTTGAACTGCTGACCATGCGGGCCTCAGCCCGAGGTATAACCCCCCTAGCCTCTTGGAGCAGGTACAAATGCTCTTGAATGAGGAGGGTAAAAAATTTCAGAACTCTTTTTTGTAAATTGTTCATATAAATTTCTAGGAATTGTAACTAGAAGGATTTACTAAATACTTAATACATTCTTATAGCATCTGTCAATACCATTTGAATTATTATTCAAATTATAAAAACAATCCTGCCAGCTGATACCCAGGACTGAATAGAAGGCAAATGTGGGGCTGAGCCCCGGTGGCATAGTGGTTGAGTGCGGGACTGCAGCCCGCGGGTTTGGCGGTTCAAATCCAGCGGTGGCTCTCAGGAGCAGCGCGGGGTAGCTCCCACGACCACCAGAGGGCAGTGATGCTCCCCCTCCAAACCAAAAAAAAAAAAAAAAAGAATAAGAAGAAAGCAAATGTGTAGAAAAGAACGAAGGGACCATATGTACAAATTTGCTGGATGCAAGCAATGGATGGCTTGTAACAAGCGTTGTAAGAGTTCCCAAGAAAATGATTTTTTAATTTAAAAAGTCCCACATGCGTATGGAAATATTGCAAGTAAACATTTGTTAAGTAAGTCTCGAGCACAGAGAGTAATTTCCCTTGGATGTCACATTCAGACATGCATCCCACAGCTAACTCTCAGAGATGAAAGTGTGATGCCTGCCATACAATAGATCACAGCTCAGTGGGGAAAGCAGAAGCCGACACGTGTCCACAGTGCTTACCCAGACTTCTCAGGAGGAAGGCTTCCAGAGGTTAAAACTCGTTCAAATAAAACTCGAGTATTATTGTCCTCTAGGATATGAAAAAAAAAAAAAGAAAACATAAAAACAAGTTCATTTTACAGTTCAACAAGGTATTTGCACATGCATTACCTCATTTCATCTTCTTAGGAATTCTATGCAGAAAGGTAACTAATATCAGAGCCAATTTTTATAGATGAGGAAATTGAGATTTAAAAAGAGTTAGCTATTGATCTGGGCCTGCTATTGCATAACAACTATGATGAGATTCAGAGACCTTTTCTTTCTAGTTCAGCCTGCACTGTTTAATGAGGGAATAGTTTATCACAGTGGATCACATTTGTAAGGGCCCTGGTGGCTGCGTGACGAAGTGCTCAGCTGCTTAGTGTAAGACCACTGCATTCAACTCATCAGGCACATTACAGGCAAAAAACGTCTGTTTCCAAAAAGGCTTCCAGCCTTGGAAAGCCCCTGGGGTGATTCTACTCTGTCCTATCACGTCACTATGAGTCAGAATGAATTCCATGAAATCAAGTTTTTGGTGTTTTCTTTGTGGGGTGGGGCACCACTGCCCTCTCGTGGGAGTGGGTGGCCCAACCTTGCTCCTGAGAGCCGCCACTGGATTTGAACCGCCAAGCCCGCGGACCATAGTCCCGCACTCAAACACTTACGCCACCGGTGCTCAGCTCCCAAGTTTTTGTTTTGTTTTATTCTACTTGCCTTTAAAAAAGTATGAATCTACTGATATCATAATTGTCAAACTTGAAATTTTTGTTTTTGGGTTTTTTTTTTTTTGGGGGGGGGGGCATCACTGCTCTCCGGTGGTGGGAGTAGGTGGCCCAGCCCCACTGCTGGAATTGAACCTCCGTCCCAGTGGGCCGCAGTCCCGCACACAACCATTACGCCACCGGGGCTCAGCCCCAAACTTGAAATTTTTACAATGGATGAGCTCAAGTTTAGATACAGTTGAGTCTTGTCTTTGGAAGTCCTAGGACTACTGTATCTTTAACTACTCTAACTTCCTGTATAAATATACATATACATACATATATATATATATATATATATATATATTTTAAAAGGAGGCTGAGCCCTGGTGGCATAGAGGTTGAGTGCGGGACTGCAGCCCACTGGCTTGGCGGTTCAAATCCAGCAGCAGCAAGGCTGGGCCTCCCACTCCCACCAGAGGGCAGTGATGCTCCCCCCACAAAAAAAAACAAAGATAATATCTAGTGTGCCTGCCAGGTAGATATGCAAATAGCAAATGAATTAAGAATGATGGCCAGTGGTGGATTAAGTCTTAAAAATCTTCGGGGGCTGCGCCCTGGTGGCGTAGTGGTAGTTTGCCGGACTGTGGCCCACAGGGTTGAAGGTTCAAATCCAGCAGCAAGGCTGAGCTTGCTATTCCCACCAGGACAGTGATGCCACAAAAAAGAAAAAAAGGCTGAGCCCTGGTGGAGTAGTGGTTGTGCGCGGGACTGCGGCCCACTGGGACGGAGGTTCAATTCCAGCAGTGGGGCTGGGCCTCCTACTCTCACCACCAGAGAGCAGTGATGCCCCCCCCCCCCAAAAAAAAAAATCTTCGGAGGTTTTCTTGTAGCTGGAATTGAGAAATTAATACTTTTTACTAAACTCAAAGAGACTTTTGTAAATTTAGGAAGCCAGTGTAAGTTTACTAAAATGAATTGAACTATACCCTTAAAATGGATGAACTTAACAAGTATAAATTATAGATAAATATATATACAAATTAAACCTAAGACGATGGCATGATATTCTTGGATTTAACATCAATTTCACATATCATACTTTAAAAAATTGTAAGTAAAACTTACATCTTTATGTCTTTTGGTTTATCCCAACTTTAGCTTCAGACATAATTTTTGGCATTCCACATAATTTTTCCATTGCTGGTGTATATGCTACTATACTCTCTGCCTATCTGGTCCACTGGCTACCCTCCTGGGCTAACTACTGCTCATCTGCCAAGGTCTCGTCCATGTTCCCTTTTTTTTTTTTTTAATGTTCCCTTTTTTATGACACCCTCTAGAACAGCCCTGTTCAATAGAATTATAAGTGAAGCCACATATATAATGTAAAATTTTCTGCTATATTTAAGAATAAATTTGAAAAGTTAGACTGTAATATGTCCAAGTTATTCCATCTCAGCATTTCAATTAAACTCTTAAAAAAAAATAAGCCTTTGAAGGGCTGAGCCCTGGTGGCGTAAGTGGTTGAGTGCGGAACTGCAGCCCGCGGCCTTGGTGGTTCAAATCCAGCAGCGGCTCTCAGGAGCGGCACTACCACCAGAGGCAGTGATGCCCACAATAAATAAATAAGGCTTTGAAATATAGAATGTAATTTAATTTATAGCACATCTCAAATTGGACTGGCACAATCCAAGTGCTCAATACTCCAGTGGCTACCTTAACTGCCCAGCACTGCTCTCGAGCTTAAATTATCCTCCCTTTATTATGCTCCCAAAGCACTTTATTTTGGGCTCTATTATAATATTTAGCACATCTTCCCATGGTGATAATAATCATTAACAATTAGTTAATAACACCATAGTAAACAATTTATGGAATAGGCACTACATTCATGAGTTAAACATATTTATAAACTAATCTCAACAATCCTTTTAGATACTCTATGAAAGACCACTCTAGACCATCTTCAGACTCCACAGCTAGTCTGCCTAACCCAGATATCATGCTGTAATAAACACTAAATGATGGTACATCTGATTTCCTCACCAGTCTGCGAGGTTCGAATGGAACCTATTCACCTTTAGCTCCCTGTCTAGGTACTGGGCAATGGAGGGATAGATGGGTGAATGGATGAAAAAGGAATTATCTAGACTAATAATTGATTTTGGAAGATAATGTTGACATCAAATATAATGATCAAAATAGCAAAACAAGTATGCACACTAATAGCTGCTCTAAAAAAATCAAAGAAAATAAAAGTGGGGCTGAACCCCGGTGGCGTAGGGGTTGTGCGCAGGACTGCGGCCCACTGGGACGGAGGTTCAATTCCAGCACTGGGACTGGGTCTCCTACTCCCACCGCTGGAGAGCAGTGATGCGCCCCCCCCCCCCAAAAAAAAAAAAAGAAAAGAAAAGTGATGGGGAATATTGATTTAATTTTTTAAATTTCTTACGCCCTAATCACTTTTTGAAGTTAAGCCTTTTTCCAGAGTGTAGAGTCACTAAGCTGAAATACAAAACCACATTTTAAGTTTCATTCTTTTATACTATTTAAGTATATAGGATGTTTTATCTTCCTGAAACACTATCAAAATCATTGATATACTTATGATATCTCATTCAATCATCTTTTCCATGGCACATAATTGTGTATCTTTCGCTAAATCAACATTCATACCAGATCATTGGTGAAGAAATTATATTTCCCCGACTGTGGGTAACTAAACTATGCATATAATGTCTATATTAATGACTTAGCACAGTTCTTGAAACAGAGTGGGAGTTCGATAAAGAAATTCTTATTATAACAGAATGAAGAATAAACAGAATAAAAAAACTAACATAGTATTTCTTTTAAAAATAATTTCCCGGGCTGAGGCCCAGTGGCATAGTGGTTGTGCGCGGGACTGTGGCCCACTGGGATGGAGGTTCAATTCCAGCAGCAGGCTCCACAGGAGCAAAGGCTGGGCCTCCTACTCCCCCCACCAGAGGGCAGTGATGCCCAAAAAACAAAAATACTTTCCCAACAAGCTTACAAGTATTCTTTATTCCACAGACATTTTTCAGTTTTGGTGGCAAGAGACTGTTGTCGTCTTTGTCCACCTGCGGGGAGAGGAGTACTATGCCTGCAGTCATCAGAGATGGACATAAACAACTCTAAGTCTTCCAAATCTGAACCTGCGGCTGGTACTCATTGCTGGTGGATGATGTAGCAAAGACGGTTCTTCAGAGTCAGAAAACATCTACTGTAACTCAATGTCAATTATTGTTGATAGGTCACAAATATTTCTTGAGTGCCTACCAAGTGTTCCATCCTGGTGTGATAACATCATGATACATTTAAGAGAATTGCATTAACATTTAACATTAAGTAACTGTTCTAGATTTTAGTGTCTACTTACCATTAAGGTGAGAGAGATAATCAATGTAGGCCAGGACATATTCTGGAATATCTCCATATTTCTTGAGCCCTAGCTCAAAAATCTTAAAGGCAACAGACTTGTCCTAGAAGTAAAAAGAGTAAATACTGATAGCTATGTAGTAATTAAATTAAGACCACATTAAGAATGCTAAGCTAAAATTAAAAACTACTCAAAGGCAGTGGTTTCCAGGAGTTGGGGGGGTGGGGGAGGGAAGATTTATAGGCACTGAATTTTTACTAATGATAATGGAAAAAAATTGGAAATGAATTGATGACAGTTATATAATTATATACATTAAATTGGTTGTAATGTAAAATGTTATTTGTTATATATATTTTACTACTATTAAAACTATTCACGAGGGTAAAAAATATGGAGTTTATATAGGCATACATAAGCAGGCATTGAGGATGTGAAGTTCCATATAATTTCACATAGATACACTGAGATTTTCTTTACACAAGGGAACAGTTAAAGTCTAATGACAAACCAAAACAATCTTTCATGGAGCAGTGTATCTCAGATGAAGAAAATGATTTGACTGTATTTATATGTGTCAGTATTCACCTTACTACAGTAATACTCCATGAGTGCGGCGGTAACGTAGACATGGTGGCGGGTTCTGGTGTCTTCTCTTGCTTTTTTAAATATCATTCTTCCAGATTTTATACCTTCTGCTCTTCTTGCAAATTTCATATATTGGATATATACCTGTGCAAAAAAGAATAATGGTTAATCAGTATGAAGATTATAAATTAGATAAAAAGTGATCTTTCTCATGTTTAAAGCAGGCTTACTTTATTACTACACTGTAGGAAAACAATCTTGAATACCCAAGAAATTAGAAAATAGGAGTGTCTGGTTTAGAACCACTCTGGAGTTGAAATTATGGGCCAATGAGTTTTTTGTTTTATTGAAATATGATCTTATAATATTCACCATTTTAAGTATATACTTCACTGTTCTTTTGCATAAATTTAGGCAGAGTTGGTATCACCACGGGCTAATTCCAGAACACAAAAATTAATTTCAGGGCTGAGCCCCGGTGGCGTAGTGGTTGTGTGTGGGACTGCGGCCCACTGGGATGGAGGTTCAATTCCAGCAGTGGGGCTGGGCCTCCTACTCCCACCACCGGAGAGCAGTGATGCACCACCCCCTCCCCCAAAAAAATTAATTTCAAAGGAGGGGAAAAAATACTGGAAAAAACTCCACTAATAAATGCCAACACCTAGACAGCTGAAAGCATGTTTAACGACACATGTTCTACGTCACATGCTCATGGTCTATTGCTCAGGAGCCCCGGGGGCGTGATTATGCCTTGGGCTGCGAGCGGCGCGGCCGGCAGTGCGACTCCGCCAGGAGCTCCGAGGGAGGCAGAATGGACCTCAGCAAGCCATGCGCGTCGCTGTGAGTCGGCACGGACGTGATGGCACAAGAGAAGACTACAGAAAAGAGGTTTTTGATTATTTATTTGACTAATAGGCTACTACTGAGTTGTACTGTAGGCAGTACCTAAAAAGGGCCCAAACACATAGAGCCTGCAACTCCTAGCCTCTTCACTGGTACAAGGATAACACTCCTCTTGGCTTGCCCAGAGCTGTCAGGGTTTTAAAATCTCACGTCTCCGTTTCCCAGAAAACCCCCAAGTTAGATGAAAATCAGAACAGCTGATGTGGCAGCTACATCATTTCATGTCAACATGAGGATATTAGGAGGGAATACAATTGGTTTCGCCTATATGAGTGTCTCTGGATTTGTTCTCTAGTTAACCTGGACTAACAGTGTTTATGAGTTATTTGAGGAAAGGGTGTTTTTTTGTTTTTTTTTCCCCCAGTTTGTTAGTCCATTGCTGGAGAACAGCACAGTATATAACACAAAACTACTGAACTAATGAGAAAAATAATACATAAGTAGAATCCCAATATAAACAGGAAAAACCCAAGGTAGCACTAGATGGCCTGATGGGAGTACAGTCCACCTACTGGTCTGCCCTCTGCACCTGAGGGCACCACTGCACTCAGCAGAAACTCAGGGCGCGGACAACCACAGCTATGGAGTAGAAATCAGGGTTAAGAGAGTTACTGTCTAGTCCTTCTCTGAGATGCTGATTTCTCCTGTCCCCACTTATTTACAAAATATATATATATGTATTAGACAACAATTATGTGGTGAAAAATGGACTAAAAAGGAAAGGTCCAGCAGGAAGCAGATCAACAATTCCAGGACCAAAGTGTTCACTATGATATGCCATCTGAGGGAATTTGGTAATGGATGATGATGGAAATAATTTGTACTGCGCTTGTGATGGTGTTCACGTGACTTATTTTATAATGAATCATACAACTGTACACCAACAGGAGTGGCTTTGACTGAACGGAACTAAACTTTAAAAAAATCAGACTGTAAAGAAAAGGAGAAAAAAATCTATAAGGCTACTCACCAAGGTAGGGTCAATATCTTCAATTGCCAGAAGTCTGTTATATATACTGTGAACCTTCTCATACTTCATGCGACTCTAAAGTGGTAGAGTGGAAGATAAACACACTTACAAACAAGCAGGAATTTGAGCTGTAGGAATCCACAGGCTGCACTCCACAATGGCTCCTGCTTTGAGCATAATTATAGCACCAACCGAGGACTAATAATTATTCAATTGGCATTATTTCCAATGCACATAATATATCCGGTTCAGGAGCAGCCAGAAACTAAATTCACTCCTGTGTTAAAATATTGAGTTGTAGTTAAGTTATAAAACATTTTTACTCACCTCTTCATAATCTGCATATGCAAAATAAAGCAGCATATTCTTCTTTAATAAAGTGCTTATGGCTCTTTCATATATATTAGCAGCTTCATCACTAAACAATTTGGCATTATTCATATCCTGGGAGAAAAAAATGTAAGAAAAGCTCTACCTCAGTCATTTCAATGTAGTTGCATAGAAAGATAATAAAATTTTATCTATTGTAGTTTATGTGTATCTGAAATATACAGTGATTTCTGTATACATATGTACATTTCTGTGTACATATGAATAAACAACTAAAAGTATTTCAAAGCTTTTTCCATTTAAAACATTTTTCTGTTATTTTAACTTCTATAAAAAAAACAATGATTCATCACTTTAAAACATTAAAAAATAACCACTCTTAAAGGGAGGAGAGAATACTTACTCCTTTCTCTGCTAGCAGCTTACTTGACTGCTCAAGATACTGTGCAGCTTCATACCAAATATCAGGGTGATGGCCCAGAACAAGCAGGCACTGTTCATATGCAAACATAACTAGAAGAAAACATTGACAAGCAACAGTTCAGGAAAATAAGTATTCAGCTGTAAAACGATCAATAAAAACATTACAACTCAATGTTTAGCCCATGGCATGGTACTAAAAAATGAGTGCTGATCAGAAATGAACTGTAATGACTTAGAGCACCACTATCCACCCTGTAATCCACCATTTAACCAAGTGTACACTGGGGACTGGGAAGACACTCTGGGTATATCTATGAATAAGACCTCTATACCCAAGAAGTCTACAGTCTATGGAGAGACAGACATTACAACAAGAATAATAAAAGTCTGATGAGCAGTCTGATGCAATTATAGCATACTCTTAAAACTTAGAGCAACAGGACTCCAGAAAATCTTCACTAAGGAGCCAGTATCTAAAGCAAAGCCTAAATGAGACGGAAACTGTCCAAAGAGGAAATATAGAAAGGAGGGCAGGGGCAGATTCAATAGAGCACGGGCAGTGGAAGCAGTATGGAAGAATTGGGTGTGGGAAGACTCCCATGGATCCTAGGGGATTTAGAGCCATGGTTTCCTAGTTAATTGGCCTACAAAAATTATGGATTGAACTATTATCTCCCCTAAATCTGTGTCACACACAAGATTATGTGAATCAAAAAAGTACTGCCACAAAAAGAAACAACGATAGAGGCACGGAAGACACTGGAAAGAGTGCAGGAATTAAAGTCCACAACAGAGAATCTGCCCTGCAACTATGTTGATTTAGGAAGAGATGCACAGATAGATACCTGGGCTGAATGGGTGTGGGAGGAACAGTGGAAGTACACCCACAAACACTCTTAAACTTGACAGGATATTTGTATCTGAGAATTTACTTTTGTAGCAAATATATCCATGCAATTGGTGGAACATACAGAGGGCAAAGTTATGCAAACTTCTTAGATATAACCAAAAACTTTAAGGGAATGAGCCACTGAACTTGGAAGCTCAGAATTATGTCTTCAGGGACATCAAGGTCAATTAGTATAATATGGCTCCCAAAGACAATATTCTACACCTTACTTTCATAACTAGCGGCTGGGGTCTTAAAAGCTTGTGGGTAACCACATGGTGTAACTATTGACCTCTTTACCTATTCAGAGAAAAGAATAATGATGAAAATTGAAGACATATGGAAATAACTAGTTAATGGCAGGTGGACCATGAGAAGATAGGTCTTCATGATCCTGGAACCAGAATTAAAGAGTGATGAAACCCAAACTGTAAATGGGCCTCTCCTCCCCCCAAAAAAAGAATGATGAGATATGACTACCAATTGTTCTGAAAGGGATCATACTATCACGGATAGAGGGAGAGAAAAGGGTGGAACAAAACTCAAAATCAAAAGTGACCACTCCTATGGATCAGAAAGAGACAGATGGACCAATGAAGCAATGGTCCTTAGTCAGCCTAGAGGCCTGAAACCGAACCTGTCCTAGAATTGGAAGTAAAAACAACTAGGATTAAAAGGGCAGCATTTATATGACAAAATGATAATGATTTGTAAATTATCAAGTTTATGATGGAGGGGGGAGTGAGGAAGGAGGGGAAAAATGAGTGCATACCAGGGGCTCAAGTAGAAAGCAAGTGCTTTGAGAATGATGAAGGAAACAAATGTACAAAAATGCTTGACACAATGGATGGCTGTGTGGATTGTGATATGAGTTGTATGAGCCCCCAATAAAATGATTTATATTTTAAAAAATTTTTTAAAGCAGCATTTACTTAAAACCACAGTTCAGAAGGTTAGGAAAGAAGGAGGGATGGAAACAGGAAACACAGAGAGGAGGTGAGATGAATTGTGTTATAGTGAGAGGATAGTAATCCATGAAATAAAATGTGTATGAATTCTTGAATGCAAAATTGATGACCTGCTCTGTAAGCTTTCACCCAATTCACAATAAAGTGTTTATGGGAAAAAACCAAAAGGTTCTCTTTGAGTTTGAACCATGAAATTTAGATTTTAAAAAAGTTTTGCTACAAAAATAAAAACTTTATCAAATAAAAACACCAAAATGGAAAGCTATGGTTTCTCCATAGATCCTCTATCTAGGTGTGAACACTTCAGAAGGTTGTTTTCCATCTCTTTACCCCTTCCTTGGAGAATTCTGTAATACACTGGCACAACTTTCCTGGCCTCTTGCTCACCAGTGCAGTTTCAGTTTTCATAAATCATCTTACTAGTAAGTCTCTATGAGAAAATATATCAAGATTATTCCTTTGGAATCCCCAAGACAAACCAACCCGGCCTTCTGAGCGCTGACCTCTCTGCCCTGAATTGAATGAGCTCTGCAGATGCCCATGGATGGCACTGTTTCAGGTGACTTTTTGTCAAAGGCCCCCTGACCAGACCGAAGAAGCCCTGGTGGCATAGTGGTTTGCATCGCTAACTGCTAAGCCAGCTTTTCAAAACCGCCACGAAGTGCTGCATGAAAATAGCTGAGTTTCCATGTCTTCAAGTGTTACAGTCTGAGACCCTTGCAGGGGCAGTTCTACGCCGCCTTACACGGTTGCTGTGAGCTGGGGTTGGCTTGAATGTGTTGAGTCTGGAGGTGTGGAAGGAGACCAAGACAAGTGTATTACTGAGAAAATGTATATGCCACCATCTACTGATCACAGAAACTGATCTAAATAAATTTTGCTTGGAATCAACCACTGCAGGGATGAACTCTATTAACAAAACTCTTTTATTTACCCTCATAAATTCTTACTTTTATGCCTGTAGATGCACTCTCATTTTGGAACGTACTTTCTGTTATGTTAATGAAACAGGATTAGTGTAGGGTAGGCGTCCTCAAACTTTTTAAACAGGGGACCAGTTCACTGTCCCTCAGACCATTGGAGGGTCGGACTAAAGTTCTAAAAAGACCGGGCTGAGCCCCGGTGGTGTAGTGGTTGAGTGTGGGACTGCGGCCCACTGGCTTGGAGGTTCAAATCCAGCAGCAGCAAGGCTGGGCCTCCCACTCCCACCAGAGGGCAGTGATGCCTAATTAAAAAAAAAAAAAAAAAAAAGCTAATGGCAAAAAAAAAAAAAGTGCTTGGTAGAACTCACTTTTGAAGCATCTCAGACTTGACTTTCTTAAAAAAAAAAAAGACCTACAAAACTATGAAGAAATTCAGCCTGGGATGAGTCAGCTGCTAAGCAGGTGGGCCGGATAAATGTCCTCGGGGGACCGCATGTGGTCCACGGGCCATGGTTTGAGGACCCCCCCATAGGGTATATATTAAGTGTATCTCTTCTGATATATAAAAGAGATTAAACAAATAAATGAGAGTAGCAGTGATAGGCAAAAACAGAAGCCCCAGAGCAGAAGCTAACAGAGACAAAGTTTATCTTCCAGAGCCAATAGAGAGAAGATATTCCTCTAGAGCTGGGTAGGGATTATTTGACTTGCCACCTGGATAAGGCCTGAGAAATCATCGATATCAGCGAATGTCATAAACCTTAACAAAGAGAAGCAGTTCCAGTCATCACACTAGGGGCAAGTTAATAAAATGTTTGACCAAATATAGTAGGCTAATTTTTAAGTTAATAATTTTGTAGGGTCTGTGAATGATGTTTTAAATATCCAAATAGTTTTTGGCAGAAAAAAAGTTTCTGACCCTGCCTTTTAGAGTCAGAACTCTAATTTAGACTTTGAGCCTCTTAAACAGTGAAAAAACAATTAATGTTTTCCTCCAAGTTTGGTACAAACTTGGCTTATTTACAGCTGACCTATGAACCAGTACAAGTTCGTTCAAGTTTGTGCAGTTTGGGGAAGGAAGCTAGGATTAAAATCAAAGGCTGCAGTGCTATTTGCCGACATTATAGGATGGAGTTCTGAACTACTAATTACAGTAGCAGCTGCCAAGTTAAAGGGGGTCTCAAAAAAAGACCAAAAGAATCTTAAAGCTTGAATATCTGGCAATAAAGTCCCATCAAGGGCTGAGCCCCAGTGGCGTAGTGGTTGTGCGGGGGACTGCGGCCCACTGGGACGGAGGTTCAATTCCAGCAGTGGGGCTGGCCTCCTGCTCCCACCGCCGGAGAGCAGTGATGGCCCCCCCCCCCCCCAAAAAAAAAAAAAGTCCCATCAAATCCTTAGCGAGAATACAATTAATCCAGTGGAAAACAAAGCTGCAAAAAGTTTGAAAGATACTCTAGGGCTGCCTATTAAAAGGAGAACCCAAATCTAAAATTTGGGTTCTATCTAGTTAACAGGTTTGAGCACCTTTTAACCTCAGACTTTCCATTTATAATTTTCAAAAGGAGTAAAAGAATATGGCCTAGGACTAAGAAATTTAAGATTAGAAAAAAAACTAAACAGATCTGTCCTAACAATACAATACCATCCCCCACAAAGTCCAGGTGACCTGTCAATTATTTAACTTCTCGCAAAAATAAAACTCAACATTATAAAGGGTAAAAAACAAAATCCAGAATTTCTGTAACAACATTTGTATATTTGGAAAGTATACCACAAAAAACCCTTAAAAGTCTAGATATGTGACAAAACAGAACACTGTAATCCAAAATGAAGGTAAAAATCTGTCAAAAGAAATCAGCCATAAGAGGACCAGATGTTGGAATTAGCAGACAAGGACCTTTTTGTGTGTGTGTGTGTGTGTGTATGTGTGGCATCACTGCCCTGGTGGAAATAGGAAGCCCACCCTTGCTCCTGGAGAGCTGCTGCTGGATTTGAACAGGACTTTATAGTAACTCTTATCAATATGTTCAAGAACATAAAGGGAAAAGATGGCTATATGGAATGTATAGACAGAATCTTCATAGAGAAATGACCATTATAAAAGTGAATTATAAAAAATTACATGATTGATTCTTCTAGAACAGGAAAATATATCTGAAATGAAAAACTGATGAGAAACTAACTAACTAACTAACTAACTATCAAGTCAATTCCAACTCAGAGTAACCTTATGGGGCAGGGCAGAACTGCCCCAGATACAAATACAGGAAACTCTCACTTTCTCCCATGGAGTCACTGGTGGTTTCAAACTGCTGACCTTGTGGTGAGCAGCCCAATATATAACCCACACCACCACCACCAAAAAACAAGGGGACAATGATCATGCATAGAAATTACCTAATACAAAGAATCAAAGATAAAAAAACCGAAGGGAAACACCAGAGCTTCAGTGACCCATGGGATAGTAGTAGCTAGTCTAACATACATACAAATGTCTCATGAGTGCTAAATCTGTTACCTCTTTTTGTTATAAGGGTCTGATCCTCTGTCCGAAGAGGGTTGCTCTTTTCCCACTGTATATATTTTTTCCACATATCTACTTGCTGAGCTTCTTGAGGTGTATTCTGAGGTGGCACGGAGGGGGCATTGCGATCCAAACCTTTCATTACTGTCTCATATTCCTAAACAATAAGCATTTAGAATTATATGGTGAGTAAAAAAAAAAACAACACTCAGGAATATGGGATGGAATTGTTCAGTCTGGAATACTTAGTTTGAAATACCCATTCTTTGTAAATACCATTTTGTTAATATAACTTTAAAACTATTTAAAAATGAGATGCAGGTAAGATGAGGAATTACCTACACTAAAAATCTGTTTCTAAGGGTTATATTATTAAATCACACAGTAGTACCGTATTCAGATGTACAGAAATGATAAAAGGATAATAATTCTTTCCTCCTAGGTAGAAACTCTCTTCATCCTGTTTTTGTATTTTTGAAATACAATTTCTCCCAAATTTGACTTACTTCATTTTGTCCTCTAAGGTATGTGTAAAGAGGAATTTAATTTCACAGATGTCATCGACTCAGACACTTCACTTAATGAACCTTAGTTGAGATTGCTAATGAAAAAAGTATCAAGCAAGAGCTGTTGGAGTTGATGTTAGGTATCACCCAGTTGTCTCCGACCTATAGCAACCCAATGCAAAACAGGAAAAGAGGTCACTGGGTCCACACCATCCTCACCATTGTTCCTATTGTTGGAGCTGATGTGCCCATCCATCTCCTTGAGGGTTTTCCTCTCTTTTCCTGTCCCTCTACCAAGCATGCTGCCATTCTCGATGACTGGTTTCTCCTAACAATGTGTTCAAAGGTCATGAGACGAAACCTCACCATCCTTGCCTGTCAGGAACAATCTGGCCACACTTCTTTCAAGACAGGTTTGTCCTTTTGGCACCCCATGGCCCTTTCATTATTATATTCCAACATCACAATTCAAATGCATCCATCCTTCTTCAGTTTCCAACTCTCTGTATGTTAAGAGGTGATTGAAAATAGTGTGGTTTGGGTCAGGTGCACCTTGGTCTTCAGGATAATCTCCTTGCTTTTCAATACTCTAAGAAAGTCTTATCCACCAGATTTACCCAATGTAATATGATTTGTGTTCTCTCGACTGCTGCTTCCATGACCATTGATTGTGGAAGCAAGTACGAAGAACTCCTTGACACCTTCAACCTTTTCTCCATTTACCATGTTACCTACTATTCCAGTTGAGGATTTGGGTTTTCTTTACATTGAGGTGAAGTCCAGACGGAAGACTGAAATTCTTGATCTGTATTAGCAGGTACTCCAAGTCCTCGTTACCGCAAGCCAGCAAGGTTGTGGCATGTTCTTAACAAAGGATGTCAATAAGCCTCCCTCCAATCCTGGTGCTGCGTTCTTCTTTATTTAATCCAGCTTTTCTGGTGTTTGTCAGCATACAGATTGAGTAAAAATGATGAGAGCATATATCCCTGATTCACACCTTTCCTGATTTTAAATCACGCAGTATTCCCTCGTTCTGTTCACACAACTGCCTCTTGACCCCTGAATAAGTTCTGCAGCAGCATAGTGAAGTGTTCTGGAATTCCTGTTCTTCTCAGGGCTATTAACCCACACACTCCAATGCCTTGACAGTCAATAAAACATCGGTAAATGTCTTTCTGATAGTCTCAGCTTTCAGCCAAGATCTATTAGACATCAGCAACGATATCCCTTGTTCCATGTCTTCTTCTGAATCTGACCTAAACCCTGTCAATGCACTGCTACAGCTGCTGTTGAATAATCTTCAGCAAGGGTATTGTTCTATAATTTTTGCATTCAGTTGTGTCACTTACCTTTGGAATGGATACAAATATAGAGCTCTTCCAATCAGTTGGTCAAATAGCTACCTTCCACATTGCCTTGCATAAACAAGGACATGTTTCCAGTGCTTTACCGGCTTGTTGAAACATTTCAATTGATATTCCATCAATTCCTGGAGCGTTGCTTCCAGTAAAACTTGAACAGCTTTTGAAGGAGATGCTCACATGCTACCTCCTGAAATGGAGGAATGCCAACTGGTTCTTTTGATACTTCCTGCATATGCACATAGAAATCTTTCAATACTGCAACTTGTGTCTTATACATTTTTTTTTAGTTCTTTCAGTTTAAGATATGCTGAGTGTGTTATTGTTCTTTGGTTTTCTAATTCTAGGTCTTTGCACATTTCATTATAATACCAATTTTGTCTTCTTGAGTGTCCTTTGAAATTTTCTGTTCAGTTCTTTGATTTCATTATTTCTTCCATTTACCTTAGCTATTCTATGATTAAGAGTAAGTTTCGGGCTGAGCCCCGGTGGCGTAGTGGTTGTGCGCGGGACTGCGGCCCACTGGGATGGAGGTTCAATTCCAGCAGTGGGGCTGGGCCTCCTACTCCCACCACCGGAGAGCAGTGATGCCAAAAAAAAAAAAAAAAAAAGCGTAAGTTTCAGAGTCTCCTCTGACAAACATTTTGATCTTTTATTTTTCTGTTATCATTTCATTTGTCCCCAACAGTTTTTTTGGTACGTAATTTATAGACCATACAATTGAATAGTTAAATCTTTCAATCATGATCAAGGGGGATTGTACAATCAACCCCGCATCTACTGTACTTTTTAATGGCCTTTTGCTTTCTTCATGAATGATATTTCTGATGTCCTCCCAGAGCTCATCAAATCTTCTGTCATCGGTGCTTCATCAGCAAATCTATTCTTAAGAATGGTCTTGAAATTCCAGTGGAAGAGACTTAAGGCTATATTTTGCCTCTCAGACTTTTCAATTTCTTCAGCTTCAACATGAATTTACATCTGATTTATAGTCAGCCTTGGCCTGGTTTTATCAGAAGATACTGACCTTCTCCATCACCTCTTCCCACAGATGTGTTCAATGTGGTTTCTGGGTGTAGTCATCTTTTATGTTGTTGAAAAAAGGTACTTGCTATGAAATCATGCGATCTCCAGCTTCATTTTTACCACCAAGACCATATTTTCCAACTACTGTTCTCATTTGTTTTTAACTTTCATGTCAGTGGCAAAAATCATCAATACATTTTGATCACATTTCTGATTGATTTCTGACTGAAGAAGTTGGTAGAGCTCTTCAATTGATGCATCATCAGCTTTAGTAGTTGGTGCATAAATGTGAATAATAATTGCATTGACTGGATTTCTTTGAAGAGGGCCCAATAGAATCCTATCACAGACAGCACTGTACTTCAAGATAGATCTTGACATGTCCTTTTCACAGTGAATGCAACCCATTCCTTTTGAAAGTGTCATTCCCAGCATGATAAACCATATGAGTTTCTGATTCAAAATGGCAATCCAATACTGATCTATTTCAGCTTACAAACACCTGTGATATCAATCTTTATGTGCCTCAATTTTGTTTTGATGACTTCCAATTTTCCTAGATGCATATTTGTAGATTCTATGTTCTGATGATTACTAAATTTTGCAGTGGTTTCTTCTCATTTTGAGTTGTGCAAATGAAGATCTCAAAGGTTTTACTCCCACAAGCTTTACTCCACTCATGTCACCATACATTAGGCCTCCAATATCTGAGTTTTCCTGTTATGCATAAGGTTTTCAGCAGCTGCTTCCTGTAAAGTGGGTAGCCAATTCCTTCTTTGTAGTCAAGAGCTATACTTGAATGGTCTTCTTTATGTGAGACCTGGAAAAGGTAGGTAAATCTATAGAGAGAGTAACTAAATTTATAGTCTTTGGATTTGAGCAGGGGAGATTTTAGGAAAGTAATAATAGATACAAAATGAAAGAAATGTTCTAAAATTAATAGTGGTAATGATTACATAACTCTTTCATATATTTAAACAACTGATTTGTATGGAATATGAATTATAATTCACAATATAATTATAATTCACAAAATTGTTTGGTAAAAATGAGTAACACCATACAGAAAAGGCCCTCCCATAAATAAAACTCATTAAAGTAAGTGGACTGATAGCATTCCATACCTTTGCTACACGCCTAGCATTCATGTAATCTCTGCTCCGATCTTCAATCATTTTTTTAGCTAAGTGAATATTGATACCCTAATGGGAAGAAACAAGACAAGGGAAAACGTACATTACTCAAAACTAAATGCAGTGTGTACCTAGCAGGATATAATTAGCGTATTCATTTAATTAATTATTTTAATGTTTTTATTTTGAAATATTTTTGATTAGTAAAATAACACTTCAGTCAAAGTATGAACTTTGGAGATCAAGGGGAACTTGCCTATGTCTATCATAAGTTAGCAGTAAATTTACATACATTAGGCATTTTTAAAGATCAAAAATGTTTGAAAGGAATTATTTCACATAAAATTCAACTAATAAAAGAATGATGTAGACAGAGAAGCCATGTCTCCACTCTTAAAAGCCTATTTCCTAACAACTATGACTGAATAGCTACACAAAAACAATTCAGTGTGAAAAGAAAAATACTACCAGTTAAGCTTAGCAGTTTTAATAGGATAGTATAAGATTTCTGGTCCTTAAAGCCCTTGCTTCCCTGTAGACAGTGGGATTTCCTAAAGACTATCTTATTATATTCAGGGTTATTGGAGAATGCATATAGGAACAAATATGAAAATATATGTCTTCTATTAAATTAGGAATTAAGGAGATTTGTAATCATATTAAACAATGTCAATCTTGTTTTGAAAATAGTTTTTTTGGGCTGAGCCCCGGTGGTGTAGGTGGTTGAGTGCGGACTGTGGCCCGCGGGCTTGGTGGTTCAAATCCTGCGGCGGCTCTCAGGAGCGGCACTGGGTAGCGCCCACGACCACCAGAGGCAGTGATGCCCACCCCCCCAAAAAATAGTTTTTTAAGTTATCAAAATAAAATGTAAGTCACCTTAAAATCTAAGCATCTTATATTTTCTCCTTTTAAATAACTGAATAACCAACTTGAAAATGTTTCAGTTATAATGTAACCCACAGTGTTTTACTTAATAGGGTTAGATAATCCCCCATTCAAAATAGTTAGCCTAGGGTATTTACTTATTGTCGTCTCTATGGAATTTTTATAATTTGCAACATTGTTCAAAAGCTGGCTCATTGGATAAGGATGTTACCTAAAAGGGTCAGATAATGCCAAGTTTTTTCCCCTTGTTTGCCCTGTTACATGACCATGATTAAAAGCTAGGGCCTGCTACCTAGTTAATCAACAGAGGCATCCTGAGACTGGACTTAAACTGAAAGCTTCCTATTGTTGTCTTGCTCAGGTCAATTGCTGTTTCCCTTGGGTCTGCTGAAACCTGAGTTAAAGGAAAACATCTATAAGGCTCACCAAAGTCTAATTTCCAAAGTCAAAGGTATATTTTCTATACATATTCAGCTTTCCAACAGGACACTGCAGAGGCTATTTTGCACTGCTGCTGGCTCTTTTCTGTATAAGGGATCCAAACTGAAAGAAGTATGTAACTCAAACTCTATTTCTTTTTTTATCTTTTTTTTTTTTTTTGGTGGGCATCACTGCCTCTGGTGGTCGTGGGCACTACCCAGCCACCGCTGGATTTGAACCGCCAAGCTCGCAGGCTGCAGTTCCGCACTCAACCACTTACGCCACCAGGGCTCAGCCCTCAAACTCTATTTCTGAAGACATTTTTTCCTTTTTTTTTTTTTTTTTGTGGGCATCACTGCCTCTGGTGGTCCTGGGCGCTACCCAGCCGCCGCTGGATTTGAACCGTCAAGCCTGCGGGCTGCAGTTCTGCACTCAACCACTTACGCCACCGGGGCTCAGCCCAAAAATCCAGCATTTTTTTTTGGGGGGGGTGAGTGGGGGCATCACTGCCCTCAGGTGGTGGGAGTAGGAGGCCCAGCCTTTGCTCCGTGGAGCTGGAATCGAACCTCCATCCCAGTGGGCCGCAGTCCCGCGCACAACCACTACACCACCCGGGCTCAGCCCTTCTGAAGACATTTCTAAAGAAACCCAAAGACAACAGATGAGATAAAATTACAAGAAATTTTAGCTTCTGACACCTGTAGCTACTGCAAACTGTTAACAACACAGAAAAAATTACACCTCACATTAAAGGTCTATTAACCTTAGTTGTCTTTTTTTTAACCCAATATGTCTTGTTTAGCTTTCCACAAAAATGTATAAGGGATTCTAAAAGGCAAAGAACATCGTGTGAAGAGATACACAAGACAATAAAATTAAATTCATTTATAACAGCAGTTTTAGAGTGATCAGACCAGGGTTTTAAGTAACTTTGATTAATATGCTAACGGTTCTAAAAGGAAAAATAGACAACATGCATGAACAGATTGCTAATGGATGTGAGGGATGAAAACCCTAAGACCCAAAAGAAAATGTTAGAAATTAAAAAAAAAAAAACGCACACAAGAAAACAGAACTAAAGAATGCCTTTGATGGGCTCTTAGAAGACTACACACACTCAAGGAAAGAATCAGAGAATGTGAAGATACAAACTTTTCAACTGAAAGCAAAGAGAAAAAGATGGTACAGAAATTGGTACAGAATATCCAAAAACTGTAGAGCAAGTTTAAAAAGGCGTATTATTTGTCATGTAAACACAGAAGTGAAAGAAATAAAATCGTTGAAGTCATAATGGTGGAGAATATTCCAAAATTTATGATCAAGATACATTATTACTCCATGTAGCTCAGAGAATACTCTGATAAATAAAATTAAAAGATAAATAAACAACAAGTAAAAACCTATTCCTTAAGTATATCATATTCAAATTTCAGAAAATGAAAATCAGAGACAAATTTTGAAAGAAGTCAGTGGAGGAAATTATCTTACTCAAAGAGGAAAAAGAATGAAAATTACATCAGACTTCTCAGAAAAAAAGAAAAATGTAAAACCCACTAACCTAGAATTCTGTATGCAGAAAAATTATCCTTCAAAAGTGAAGGAGAAATAAAACTTTCTCAGACAAACAAAAATTGAGAATTTGTCAACAGTAGACCTGCCTTGCAAGAAATGTTAAAAGAAGTTCCTCAGAGAGAAGAAAAATTATATAGGTCAAAAACTTGAATCTATATAAACAAAGGACGAACATTAGAGAAAGAATAAATGAAGGAAACCAAAATGTTTTATTTTTGTTATTCTTAATTGATCAATTTGGTCAAATAAGAAGAAAATTAATATATTGGTTGACTACAGCTTATCAATCAGACAATCAATGAAAGCAATAAGATTAGGGAAATGAGAAGGAATTGGGAATACTTTGCTGTAAGCTATACTATTGTGAGGTGGTATAGTGTTATTTGAAAGTAGACTCAAAATATGACAAAAGATACAGTGTGAGAATGAATAAAACACAAGACCATTCTACATGAGAGACCTTCAGAAAGGTCATGGAAAATTTCAATTTTGAACTACTGAATTGTATATGTGGGTGGAGTGCCAATACAACTGTTAAAAATTCAATTAAAAGATTACACTGAATTTTTCTACCAACTTCTAAAAGCAATTTCACATGTTGTCTGGAAGAAACCTATTTTATGGGTTGTTGCAGAGATAGCTAGGTTAAAATTTCGCATACTATCATTTGAACTCCCTTATTTAAATTTATTTTAGTTTTTAATATTTTCTCTTTGAAACGTTTGTTTTATTTTGCTATTAGTGTTTTTTGTTTGTTTTTAATGTTTTTCTGTATATGAAATAAAGGATAGGTAAATTTATAGACACAGTAACTGGATTAACGGTCCGTTGGGGGCATGGCAGGGGAGGTTGAGAGGAGATGGGACGTTAATAACAATGAGTGCAAGAATGAAGAGAATGTTCTAAACAGTGTGGTGAGGAATGTACAACTTTTTTTGATTGTACAACTCTTCTTGATATGATTGAAATATAAAATTGTATGATGTGAATTATAAGCCAATAAAACTTGAATTGTTAAAAAAATCTTACTTCCCTCCTCTGAAGGGGACAGAAAACAGAAAAGTGGGTAAAGGTGGAGCTATTGGTCAGTGTAAGACATGAAAAAAAAAATTTATAAATTATCAAGGGTTCGGCTGAGCCCCAGTGGCGTAGTGGTTGTGTGCAGGACTGCAGCCCACAGGGTTGGCGGTTCAAATCCAGCAGCAGCTCTCCAGGAGCAAGGCTGGGCCTCCTACTCTCACCAGGGCAGTGCTGCCCACAAAAACAAAACAAACAAAAAAACAAAAAAAATTATCAAGGGTTCATGAGGAAGGGAGAATGGGAGAGAGAAAGAAAGAAGTTGCGGGCTGAGCCCCAGTGGCGTAAGTGGTTGTGCGCGGGACTGCGGCCCACTGGGATGGAGGTTCAATTCCGGCAGTGGGGCTGGGCCTCCTACTCCCACCACCGGAGAGCAGTGATGCCCCAAAAACCAAAAAAAAAAAAAGAAAGAAAGAAATAAGTTGACACCAACGGCTCAAGCAGAAAGAAAATGTTTTCAGCGGCTCTCCAGGAGCAAGGCTGGGTAGCTCCCACGACCACCAGAGGGCAGTGATGCCCCCCCCACCCCAAAAACAAAAAAGAAAGAAAATGTTTTGAAAATGATGATGGCAACATAAGTACAAAAGGTGCTTGACAAAATGGCTTTATTTATGGATTGTGATAAGAGCTGTAAGTGTTCCCAATAAAATGATTAAAAAATAACACAAAAATAGGGCTGAGCCCCGGCAGTGGTTGTGTGCAGGACTGCGGCCCACTGGGTTGGAGGTTCAAATCCAGCAGCAAGGCTGGGCCTCCTACTCCCACCACCAGAGGGCAGTGATACCCCCCCCCAAAAAAAAACAAACAAAAAATAACACAAAAATAACCTACTTCGAATATAAGGATACAGACAAATTAAAAATAAAGGAGTGATGAGTGAAACATTATGCTAATAGTAATTAAAAAGAGTAGCTATATTAATTTTAGACATCATCAAAGATCAAGAGGGACATTATATAATTAAAAAGAATTCAATTCAAATATACTCAACAGTCTTGAATGTATATGCATCTAACATCAGAGCATCAATAGACATGAGATAAAAAATGATAGAATTGCAAGAAAAAAATAATGTTGGAGATAAGACACCCTCCTGTTTGTAATTGGACAGACAGTTTAGCAAGAAGAAAATCAGATATAGTTGATATAGGATAAAGGATATAGTTGAACTGAAGAGTACCATCAGTAGATGGATCTAATTGACATCGATAGATGACTTCATCTAACAATAGCAGAATTCATCTAAATTATAATAAACATACGAGGAATAGCCTTTTAATAATAGAACTTACATGGCATGTATGTTTGCCTATATGGGCTGAATAACTCAGTTAAAGCATAATGTTAACGGGGAAAAAATACAACCCACATTTAATAAGTGCAAGCCAATAATCTTACTTCTGGAGTCCCTGGGTGGCAAAAATGGTTATGCTCTTGTCTGCTGGGCTAAAATTGGCAGCTTGAATCACCTCAGAGACACCTTGAAAGATAGGCCTGGTAATCTGCTTCTAAAAAACCCTTCAGAGTACTTTTACTTTATATATATGGGGTAGCCATGAGTCAGAACTGACTCAGGACAAGAAGAGCAATCACATTTCTGGAACTCGGGGACACAGGTGTATTACAACTTATGACAACTACTGAAAAAAACAATTCCATATCTGGTAAATGACAAAGTGTATGTGTGTGTCTGTGTAAATGTGATTTATTAGTGACTAGAGTTTTGTAAGAATTATTTCTTGAGTTCCTGGGGGGGGAGGGAGTGGAAAAGAAATATTTTCCCTTAAAGTACTCTGAAAAAAAGCACTAATATGTATAACCTCAAAAACCTTAAAAAAATTAGAAATAGTTCTGGTGTGACTGCTAGAGAAATTTGAATTCACCATGGATAAAAATCAGAATGGCTTTGTGTTTATAAAATAAATTACTTCTGATAGAAATTTACCTCTTCATACTTGTTATAATCTCTCCAGAGTTGTTCGATATTGATCATTGGATTAACACAACCTCGTTGATAAACTCTTCGGACAGCTGTTATTCTCTGATTTTCAGCATAGGATCCAACGGCTTCCCTGATTAGATATAAATTGTCATCAATTATATTACTTAATTTACAGTTAAATAAACTTTTTACATAAAAACAAAACTACAATAATACTTACACGCCTTTTAAGAAGTTGATGTAGTCTACCCAAATCTAAGAAATAAAACAAAATGTTAATATTTGGGGGTATTTCCAAGTCTACTATGTATTGAATATATGTTTAAAATATAACTCTACCTGGTAAGACATAATTTCCATTCCAATTTTATCCAGTGCAAAGTCATATGCTTGAGCCATTTTTTCTCTGAAATGAAGTGGTGAAAGATGTTTTTTGAAAAAAAAATTTGCTGCTAAAATGTATCCACAATTAAAACACAACCATACCTTCTGATCATATGATCAAGATGAACTTTTTGTAACAACGAAAATGTGAAGATAGTTTTGAAAGTTGAGAAAGACATTATTTCATGTTTAGCCTACCAGTGTCATGAATTTAAGTGTTCTTATTCCTTTCCCTTCTGCATGGGAGCTTATTAAAGAGAAGGTCTATGTCTTATCTTTATATCACTTAAGTTACTTAATATTAGCTTTGGTAAGAGTCAAATATGGAAATACTCGATGCTTTAATTAAGGGGGAAATTCAGGGGAAAATAATTTGTCCTTTCAATATATGACTATTAAAAATACAATAAGTATATAATATGAATTATGACAATAAGGACTTGCCTGTTTGCTTTATATAAAATGTATTAAGCTCACACCTACATAAATGGGACTGGTTAAGAAAACAGACAGCAAGAAATATTGTTGAACATTGGAAGTCTGGAACCCTATCTATTGCTGTCAGGACTGTAAAATGGTACCACCACTATGGAAAATGATATGGCACATCCTCAAAAACCAGAAATAGAATTACCTTAAGGTTTAGCAATATCACTCCTATGTATGTCCTCTGTAATAAGAATGACATGGAGACGAACACGCAACTAGGTTCACTGGAGCATTATTCATAATAGTATAAAGATGGAACGAAGGGCCATGAATGGATGAATAGATAAATGAATTTAGGTATATACAATTAAATACTACATAATTATAAAAATAATGACTTTTGCAAATAGAGTGTATATGTATCTGGAGGACATTATGCTAAGTGAAATCAAGAGAACATAAAGGCAAACAGAAAACTTTCATAAAACAATAGGGATATATAAAAAAATATTCATTGGTGGTTATCCGTGATGGCAATTGTGAGAGAGGAAAACACTTGCTATTTGTGAGGTGGAAAAGCAGTATTAAATGTGGGTGAACTTGATCAAAGTAAATGATGACACTAAGAAGCACAAAGGAATAAGGACATGTTTGATAAATGCTCTCATATGCAATTTTGCAACAAAAGCAACTAACACTTAAAAACTATGTGTGCGGTTACATAAACATATGTGTATGCATATATGTGTATAGGAAGACATGTGTATACGTAGACGTATCTGTAGGCATATATAAAAATGCCTGGTGTACTGCATATATAGTCATATAAGCTCAAAGGAGGTGCATGTACAGATGCAGGTTTACTGTGTGTAGAGGCTAGGCCCATGGTCTTGGGGAACAACTCAATCAATCGTCCTAAATCATAAAGTTTATGTACTACATCCTAGGTAGGTGAATAGTGCCTGGAGTCCTAAAAGCTTTTGAGTGCTCTCTAAGATACCACTATTCATCCCGACGTTTGTCAAGCAAAGAGGAAATTATTCTACAGGACTAATACAAAAACCACCAAAATAAAGTCCACTGCCATCAAGTTAACTCTGACTCATAGTGACTCTGTAGGATTTTTTTGGGGTTTTTTTTTACTGACACTATTCATCTTTACAGAAGCAGAGAGCTTCCTCTTTCTTCCATGGAGTGGCTGCTCTCACAGTTAGCCCAGTGCCGGCCAAGATGAGAAGAGGTCTGGCTTCTTCTAGCCTAAGACCAGAAGAACTCGATGTTGCCCGGTCACCTCTATTGACCGTTCTGACCAGGAGCCCCAGTAGGGTAGTGGGCTCCACGGTGGGCTGCTCACCACGCCAGCAGTTCGAAACCACCAGCAGCTCTGCAGCAGGGTGACAAGGCTTTTGTAAAGATGCAAAGTCTTGAGAAGCTAAAGGGGCAGCTTTCCTTTGTTCTGCAGGCTCACTGTGAGTTGTAATGGACTTGATGGCGATGGATTTCTTGGCAGTGGATGGGGGACATAATAAATGAATTTTGAATAGAACAGGAGAGAAATATAGGAAACTCAAATTGCTGAAAAAAGGCCACACTTTCTGAACAGGGGGAGACTCAAGGAACCTAGACTATTGCCATGAGATACTCTTTAAGCTATAGACTAAAACTACACATGCAAGTCACCTTGTACATAAATAACAAGATTTGACACATAAAAGAAAAAAGGTGACCTCTGAGTACTGGGGTTTTTTCCACCTCTAATTTTTCATCAGCTTTTTGAAGTCTTATGCCTGTTGTGTTGTAGCTAGGCATTGGGCTGCTAACTGAAAAGTCAGCCCTTGGAAACCACCAGGCTCTCCTTGTGAGAAGGATGAGGCTCTTACTCCTATAAAGTTAGTCTCAAGGGCTGAACCCCGGTGGCGTAGTGGTTGTGCGCGGGACTGCGGCCCACTGGGACGGAGGTTCAATTCCAGCAGTGGGGCTGGGCCTCCTACTCCCACCACCGGAGAGCAGTGATGCCCCCCCCCCCCAAAAAAAAATAGTTAGTCTCAGAAACCAACAGGGGCAGTTCCTGGTCTTCTTATGGGGTCAACATATATCAGATTTCTCAATGGCAAAGAGAATCACATGTCCTTTTTTAAAAGAAATCATTTTATTGGGGGCTCGTACAACAACCCATACATCTATTGTATCAAACACATTTGTACATGTTATTGTCATCATTTCCAAAACATTTTCTTTTTACTTGAGCCCTTGGTATCAGCTCCTTTTCCCCCTCCTCTCTCCTTCCTCGTGAACCCTTTATAAATTATTCCTCTCATACCTTACACAGTCTGCGGTCTCCCTTCACCCACGTTTCTGTTGTTTGTTCTCCTGGTGTGTGTATGTTCTATGTCAATCACTGTGATTGGTTCCACTCTCTCCCTTACCTCATGCTATCACTACTCCCATTACTGTTCCTGAGGGTTTTATCAGTCCAGGATCCTGTGTGTTGAAAGCACTTATCTGTATCAGGGTATAAGCTCCAGTCTAGCCAGATTTGTAAGGTAGAACTGGGGTCATGACAGTGGCAGGGGTGGGGAGTGGGGGAAGCATTATAGAACTAGAGGAATGATTTGCGCTTCGTGGGTATTCTACTGTACCCTGGCTGACTCATCTCTTCCTTGTGACCCTTCTGTGAGGGGAAGTCCATTGGTCTACAAATGGGCTTTGGGTCTGTACTCTGATCCCCCTGGTAGGAATCCATATGATTGTTTGCTTTGGGTCTTTTCATGTCTGATATCTTATCCTGTTGACACCGCGTGATCACACAGGCTGGTGTACTTCTTCCATGTGGATTTTGTTGTTCCCCTGCTACGGGGGTCGCTTGTTTAACTTCAAGCCTTTAAGACCCCATATGCTATATTTTAGAAATCCAGGCACTCTCTGTTTTCTTCACATTTGCTTATGCACCTTCAGGGATGGTTTCAGGAAGGTGAACATCACAGAATGCCAGGTTATTAGAACAGTTTTCTTGTGTTGAGGAGAGACTTGAGTAGAGGCCCAATGTCCGTGTGCTACCTTAATACTTTACATATAAATATATGTACGTAGACTTCTATCTTGTTGCTATATATTAATATATTTGCAAAGGTATATGCATGTCTTGAAAACCTTAAGAAAATCTATATAGAGGTCATAAGATTATCCCTTACTAGAAATTAAATATGACAAAGAGAGGAGGAAATAAGGAACTAGATTAATAGAAACAGGAATAATAACAATGCATAAAAAAAGTAACATGGGCTGAGCCCTGGTGGCGTAGTGGTTGAGTGCAGGACTGTGGCCCACTGGCTTGGTGGTTCAAATCCAGCAGCAACTCTCCAGGAGCAAGGCTGGGCCTCCCACTCCCACCAGAGGGCAGTGATGCCCCCCCCCAAAAAACAACCCCCCCAAAACAAAACAAAACAAAATACCAAAAAAAGAAAAAAAGTAACCAATGTCACTGAACAGTATGTATAGAAACTGTTAGGTAGAGGACTTAATTTGCCATGTAAACTTTAAACAAAAATACAAAATATTAGAATAAATAAGTAAATAAATAGCATTGAGAAAGGATATCTTGGGCTGAGCCCTGGTGGCATAGTGGTTGTGCACGGGACTGCAGCCCACTGGAATGGAGGTTCAATTCCAGCAGTGGGGCTGGGCCTCCTACTCCCACCACCAGAGAGCAGTGATGGCCAAAAATTAAAAAAAAAAAAAAAAAAAAAAAAAAAAAGAGAAAGGATATCTTAGAATACTCAAGTAACAAATGGCATTTCACCCTGCTAGGAGTAGTCTCAGAACAAACCGATGCCAATTTTGAGCTGGAAGGACTTTGGTGCTACAAATGTAGTCTTTCAACATAAAGGGTTTGGGTGATTGCATTTTCTGCAGTAAAACTAATGCCAGTGGATTTCTCTGAAGCATATTTTTTTTTTTTTGGCATCACTGCTCTCCGGTGGTGGGAGTAGGAGGCCCAGCCCCACTGCTGGAATTGAACCTCCGTCCCAGTGGGCCGCAGTCCCGCGCACAACCACTACGCCACCAGGGCTCAGCCGAAGCATATTTTCAATGTCTCTTGAGTGCTTGTAGAATCCTGTTTTTTCCTGCCCATATATTCCTTCCCAGTTAAGAGTTAAAAATAGGTATGACTTCATATGGGATTGATTTCAAGAGAGGGCTTCAAAAAGCTGGTGGATGTTTCCATTATCTTTTAATTCCATTTTCCAGGTGCTTTTTGGAGCCCCCCCCCTCCTTCCCCACCCCATTTGTTGGGAGGTAAGCATTCTTAAGATTCTGATTTAACTTACTTGTAACTTGGTAGTTTTCCTTTTGTTTCCCGGACATATGAAAGATAACATTTCCATAAATCAATGTGCAAAACCTTCATAAGGCATCTCTGAAACAGCTATAAACAAAAGAATGTTAGAATTCATAGTTAAACCTCATCTGTACATGGCTAAAATTAAATATTAAAAGCGAAATCACTCTTCCAGTGAGTTTACCATTTTATAAATAAAAGGGGGCTTCTAAAAGTCATGAAAAATGGAATTAAAAAATAATGAAACTTTTCCATGGACTTTTGAAGCCCTGCCCCTATACAGGGCAAATAACAATGCCCTCCTTTAAGTTTAGTCAAAATCATTCTTGTTATTTTGGTGAGTACGATTATTACCTTTTTCTAACTTTTCTTTAAAAACAATTTCAAAGGCTGAGCCCCGATGGCGTAGTGGCTGTGTACGGGACTGCGGCCCCCTGGGTTGGAAGTTCAAATCCAGTAGCAAGGCTGGGCCTCCTACTGCCACCACTAGGAGCAGTGATGCCAAAAAAAAAAAAAAATTCAAATATACAAAAATGCAATGGTCTTCTAGTAAAGAAGGGAAAGAGGTACTGCAAGGAAGGAGAAACAATGTCCAACATCAAGGTCAGGTATCATGACATTTCCTTTCCCTAGCTGTAATAACTTTATTATACAGGCTTAAGTTAAGCTTCACTGTTTAGCGACAATGGGCTCAAACATAACAATTGTAATGATGGCGCAGGACTGTGTGGTGTTTCTTTCTGTTGTTCACAGGCTCTCTAAAATGCTATAGCGTTTTAATCTACGTGATGGCATCTAACAAGTTTAGCTTCAACAAAAAAAGAATATTTAAATCCTACCTTTTCAACCTTGTCATAATTTTTAGCTTTAATCTGAAAAGAAACAAAGAATATAAGTTTATCATTATTTTTAGATTACCAAATACAAAACTGTCTCAGATTTTTGATCAATCTTGCAAACTCAACTATTAAACTTGCATGTATTCATTTATGTAGGAAGCCTATTCTTTGCATTTAAATCTATATTAAGTAGCCATGACACAGATCTAGAAATATATACAAGGGCAACCTAAAAAGGCCATGCTGTATCCACTAAAGACAAACACAAAGCTTTACTTTCCCCCCAAACCAGTACCTTTCATGATCTGACTAGGACATCAAGGCAAGTTTGAGAGTTTTGGGGACACATTCAGTCAGTAAGTCAATCTACTACATTCCAAGCACCTGGGCTAGGTCCTCGAGTTACCACAGTGTACAAAAACAGTCATAATCTGTCCTTCTTCTCATAGAATTAACAATAATATTGAGCATTATTAATACAAAACGTCATAGTGAGAGACTATGGTAAATGCTAAAATGAGGGAATCAGAGTGTAGTGGAAATTTTTAGGAGGGACATGAAACTTAGGACGTTGGAAAAGATTCATCAGAGAGAGTTAACCTTAAGGATAAAGCATATGAAGAAGAGTTACTTTAGTTAGGAGGGATACTGTGCAAAGGCCAAGGTTAAATGCCAGTATATTTCCTTTCCTTTTCTTGAGCTTCCATCCGGTGGTGAGTGTTTTCAGTTGTTCAGTTGTAGTGTACAAGCAAATTTGATTCACCAGCAAGAAACTAGTTTGATTGTTAGAGAAATCTAGACCATGGTCCTTTTCTCTTAATAGTACTTCCCTGTTTTCTGGGTTCAGGTTCTGCAAAAGTGAACCTTGATGGGAGTTTTTAACCCATTAGTGACAATTTGATCTTTCCTTTGGAACTTAGTAAAAATAAAAAGTAAGATTACTTCTTATCTGGAGTTCATACATTTTACTAGGACATGCTTCAGCACAGGTCTTTTTAAGTCAGTTTCATCAGTGATCTGGAATAGGGCATCTTGGCTTCACGTCCTGGTTATGCGACTCGACATCTATCCCATTCCTCTGTATAAGAGTGACAATAATACCGGTTTCCCATCCAAGTACTAACTAGGCCCAACCCTGCTTGGCTTCCGAGATCAGACAAGATTGGGCGCATTCAGAGTGGTATGGCCGTAGATAATAATACCTATTTCACAAGGTTATATTCTGAGGGCTCAGGAAATTAACAAACACGAAGTTCTTAAAACACTCTCTGGCATAGAGCGAGCATTCTGTTACTGTCACATTATTGTCATCATCAGATAACAGAAATAGTAATTCGGTCTGCAGCTCAGCTTGCCTTTCAACCTACAGATTAGGGTATTAGATTAAAAAAAAACAATCCTTACATCATTTCATCAATTCCTTTTGTTTCTTCAAGAACTGCTATTGTTCATATGTTAGATCGGGTTCTAGCCTCAAATCTCTGAGCTTTACCTTTCCTTGATACGTTCCTCTAGGCTATGAAATATTTCTTCCACTAAATTCTTCAAGCAACTAATTTAACTCTCCATATGACCATTCCTCAATTCACCTATTGCTGTTACCTGGTTCAAAATATTGGGTTTGAGCTCGAGAAGGTTAAAAACAAAACAGAAGAAAGCAAACAAAAAACAAAACTTTGCATCTTGTATTCACAGTTTTCTCTCTTTCAGCACTTATACTTTGTTGAGGCCTTTTTATTTATTACAGTTTTGCTTTTATTTTTCATCGCAGAGTTTTGATATGTTATAAATATTTGGTCTATTCAGTGAAGCACCGTTTAAACAGTTCTTATTGTTTGCTCTTTTTCTACCGTGATACTCTTGTAGCAGGGATAGACAGCAAGCAGGATGCTCTATGCCTCTGCCAACACTTGAGAAGAAATCTCTGCTCTGGAGTAGGGGGGATTCAGCTGGCTCATTCCTTCCCTATTTCTTGGAGGACAGGCTAATATCACTGTTCTTTAGAGGCAGGAAGGCTGTAGAGGATATTCGAGCATTTCTATGGGTGGGTTCACATCTTACTCCTTTCCGCCAGAACGCTTCTTTTAGACCCACAGAGCCTGACCCCCACTTTCATTCTGCTGGTGGCTCAGTAAAGGTAAAAATGTTGGGTTGAGAATTGCTAAGATGAGTTCAAGTCACAAACTTTATAGAAGGAAGTAACAAGATTATATAGAAACGTCTTAAAATTGGTTTGGAAACTCAAAGCTACCCGTTGGGGAAATTGGCAAAGCACATAAATGGGCAACTCCCAGGAGAAAATTGAAATGTAGGAACTTTCAAAATAGAAAGTAAAATAACAGATACCATTTTGTACCTAACAGAATGATAAATGCGTCAAAAGGGGTTAACACTAAGTAAAGGGATGTAGAAAAGTGATGCCATACACCACTAGAAGAAAGAAAATGGTTATTATTTTATTGGAAATTCTTAGGGAAAAAGACACACATCTTATAATACAGTCATTCCAGTCCTGAGATGTTTCATATAAAATAAAATCAGCAGAATAAAGAAATCAGGATATATATAGTACAGGCATCTATCGTCTGTTGCTATATGCTTTTTAGCAGCAAAACAGTTAACAAAGTGAATGTCCAATAAATTAGGGAAATAATTCCATAAATTATGGTGCTTCTACATCATGGACTATTATTCATCCATAAAGAATATTCATTAAAAAGTTGAAACATTGGGGCTGAGCCCCGGTGGCGTAGTGGTTGTGCGTGGGACTGTGGCCCACGGGGATGGAGGTTCGATTCCAGCTCCACAGAGCAAAGGCTGGGCCTCCTACTCCCACCACCTGAGGGCAGTGATGCCCCCCCCCCCCAAAAAAAAAAGATGAAACATTAAATCACCAATAGCAATTCCAATCCTAGCTATATACTCAAAATAATTCAAAGATTTGAAAGAATACACAGATACATATACACCAAAGTTCAACTGTAGCACTGTTGGCAACAGTGGGAAAGTAGAAATAACCTAAATATTCAATGAGACAGATGAGAAACTGTGGTATGGATATACAATCATACTCAACCATGAGGCAACATGAACCCCAAACACATGCTAACACATGGATGAATCTTGAGAACATTGTTTTGCGAGAAATGTCACTCATAACAGGCATGCATGGTACTAGTTATGGAATATCAAGAAAAGGCAAATGTGCAGAACCAAGATTTATTAGTGATTTTCAGGGGCAGAAAGAGGAAATTACTATTTCAGGAACACCAAATTTCAATTAAGGGTGATGGAGAAATTTGAAAATTGGGATAGTTGTACAACACACTGAAAAGCATGTCATTGGATTTTACATGTAAAAATGATAAAATGGCAACTGTTTTATTTATATTAATACAGCAAGTTAGAGATATCAAGGTAATTTGGAGGGATACCCAACAAGAATTCATTGAATGAAATAAGATCACTAAAAATATGTGCAGTATTATCTATTATTGAAAAACTAAATTCGATGTATTCCTAAGTGTATGTATGCTTATATAGCTTTATGAGCATGGAAGAAAACCTGAACATACACAGTTAACTGTTTGTTAACTTAGTCTTGGTGGGTTAGGGTGACAGTGATGGAGAGGGGAAGGGGAAGGGGATTGTACTTTATGTAAGGGCCCTTAGTGCTACAGTACATTAAGAAATGCCAGGTAACCACACTGTTGACAGCTCACCACCACCGAGAGAGAGCTCCTAGACAGTTGAAAGATGAGGCAGTCAGCTCCCATAATGATTTCATTTTGGCAATCCTAAGGTCCTACTAGGTCCTACTGAGTCAGAATCAGCTTGATGGCACTGAGCTTGGTACTTCTTATATATGATTTTATTTACTTATACATGTAGCTATAAATTATGTCACTAAATGCCTATGAAGACGGTTGGCACAATGGCTAAAATACTTGGCTGCTAATCCAAAAGATGGGCAGTCTGACCCAATGTTTCACAGGAGAAAAATACGGCAATCTGCTTCTGTAAATATTGATACCCTTGAGAACCCATTGGGACAGCCCGACTCGATCCTACAAGGTCATTATCAGCAATAGCAGACTTGATGGGTTTGATATACATATGTAAGAAATGTACAACAAAAAAACTATACAAATCTTTTTCTTTCTATAGAAAAAACTGTCCTATATTTACAGACATCAAATCAATTATTTCCTGCTTCAGGTGGTATGAGTTCAATATACATGTGGAGAAAGATGATCCTGACTTCTGCTGGAAGATTCTCTTACCTTTGCTACTTGGACATTGCTTGTCATGCATTAATTCATTTCTAGGGTAGCATTAATGGCATTACCTTGGTGGCCAAATTCATACCCATCTACAAACTCGGAAGGATAACAATTCAATTGGTTGTTCCAAAACTTGAATATAAAGCATTTGGAACATATCAGGTCCTAATCATGTCCTGCCCGCTAACAGACTAAGAACTAAAAGTATAAACTTAGCATTACAACTTCGCTAAACAGAATGAGTAGTGAGACTCCATTCATCAGATGACAGCACTTTTGGGCTGAGCCCTGTGGCATAGTGGTTGTGCGCGGGACTGCGGCCCACTGGGATGGAGGTTTGATTCTAGCTCCACGGAGCAAAGGCTGGGCCTCCTACTCCCACCACCTGAGGGCAGTGATGACCCCCCCCAAAAAAAACAAACAGAAACAACAACAACGACAACAAAACAAACAGATGACAGCACTTTTGCTGCAGGTCTTATTGAGACTTAATGAGACTGGCACACACAATTTTCAGTCATCTGAACACTAATGCTTTTTTCCATATTTAAAAGAGTATAATTATCTTTGTATGTGTGTTTTTAAGATCATTTTATTGGGACTAATATAACTCTTATCACAATCATACAACCATCCATTGTGTCAAGCACATTTATACATTTGTTAGAGCAAAATTCTAGGTAATGCTTACTAATTTTATATTAAAATATCTTCACCATAATTTTTCTTAAACATATTTAGCAGACTTTATAGCTCTAAAGTTTATTCTATACATATTTTACACATTTGCATGGGAAATCTATTTTGTCAATAACAAATTGACTTGCATTTATAAAATAAAATCCTCTGATAACGCTTTGAATTTTGTTTTGACATGTGACACTTAGATCATTGTCATTAATAAAAATATCTTCAGTAAAAACTCATTAGATGCCAATAATTTTCACCCACTATATTTATATTTTAAATTACTGTTTTCTATAAAGTGGCTATTCTATTTTTTTAAATTTAAGAAATCATTTGAGAAATAACGGGTGAGCTTTGTAAAATCATTTTATTGAGGTTTCTCTCAATTCTTACTATGATCCAAACATCAATTGTTTGAGGTACATTTGTACCTATGTTATCATCATTCTTTACTAGACAATTACTTTCTTTGGGGGGGGCGGCATCACTGCTTTTTGGTGGTGGGAGTAGGGGGCCCAGCCTTTGCTCCTGTGGAGTCACTGCTGGAATTGAACATCCATCCCAGTGGGCCGCAGTCCCACGCACAACCACTATGCCACCAGGGCTCAGCCCTGACAATTGAGTCCTTCCTATTGAGTCCTTGTATCAGCTCCTCTTTTCGCTCCCTGTCCTTCTCCCCCAAAGGGTGAGCTTCAACACTAACATTTATTGTATACCTGTTTATCATAAAAATGTTATAAAACTATAAATTATTGGGAATTTTACCATGATATGAAAAGGTGCTATGGGGCTGAGCCCCGGTGGCGTAGTGGTTGTGCGCGGGACTACGGCCCACTGGGACTGAGGTTCAATTCCAGCAGTGGGGCTGGGCCTCCTACTCCCAGCACCAGAGAGCAGTGATGCCCCCCCCCCAAAAAAAAAGGTGCTATGAAGAGAAAGGGGGGGGGGAGACTTAAATTTTTTTTTCCTTTTTCTTAACCTCAATTTTTAATTTATGATGGGGTTTGCTGAATACTAATTTTGTTATTCATGAGTCAGTGTTAAAACAAAGGAAAATAATTGTAAATAAATGTAGACACATCAAAATTTAGAATTTATAAGCTTGACACGATTCACTCTTTCTGAATATTTACATGAAGATTTTTGTCCCCAGGTTAAAGATAGGTATGTTTTACAGGCTCCAAGTTAAAGATCAAGCATAAAAAATGAATTTTCTTTGAAAAAAAAAAAGTTTTCCCCCAAGTTTCTGATACTTGTGCTTATTTTGTAGAAGATAACTGAAATAATATCAAGATGAACTAAGCTTTAAAATTTTTTTGGGGGGGCTGAGCTCCAGTGGCATAGTGGTTGTGCGTGGGACTGCAGCCCATTCGGACGGAGGTTCAATTCCAGCAGTGGGGCTGGGCCTCCTACTCCCACCACTGGAGAGCAGTGATGCCCCCCCCCCCAAAAAAAATTTTTTTTTTTTTAGTTTTAGGCATCACCGCCCTCTGGTGGTCGTGAGAGCTACCCAGCTATCCAGCTGCTGCTGGATTTGAACCACCAAGTCCGTGGGCCGCAGTCCAGCACTCAACCACTTATGCCACCAGGGCTCAGCGCTTTAAATTTTTTAAATACAAGTGGTTATTTTGGTGACAGTAAAACAAATAGATTGAGGAAGCACCAAGATCTGTTTCTGATCTAAACATTTTGTATTTTCAGTTCTTTGTTAACTTCTAGTCACTAACTTTCCACAGGTTGTCATTTACAACTAAAACTATTCTCTGTGCAATTGTTTGAAACCACTGTCACTGCCAGTGGATTACTTAATTTTGTTAAGTGTAAATCTTGTCAGATTTATAAATCTTGTAGTAATATCCATCATTAACATAGTCTGTATTAGCCACGCCTTTTAATTTGTAATCGTGTTATCTAATTTGTATCTTGTTGTCTAATGAAACCATAATATCTAACAGTCCACTAAAATATAAGTTTTTCTTTTTTTTGGGGGGGGGGGCACCACTGCTCTCCGGTGGTGGGAGTAGGAGGCCCAGCCCCACTGCTGGAATTGAACCTCTGTCCCAGTGGGCCACAGTCTCCCGCGCACAACCACTACGCCACCGGGCTCAGCCCTAAATATAAGTTTTTCCTATCCAGCTCATTCATATTATTGAACATTTTTTGAAAAGTTGGTGTAAATGCCTATAAAATGAAGTTTTTTCCAATAGAGAAGTCCTTACACATCAATAACATTTTGACTGATTTCTTTAAATGGAATTATTCTTCTTAAAATATTCGTTGGAAAAAAAGCCAAATCCCATAACAAGTTTTAAAAGAAAGTGTTGCTTTTATTTAACATCTTCCAATTTATGAATCATTGGGAAGTATACAATTGGTTTAAAATTATTAAAATTTGATAAATTAGCCCAATTTACATAACTCCATGGAGAAAAACAAAGAAAACCTAATGAAAAAAAACAAACGTTTCCATCACTGTAACATAGTGAATGTTTGTGTTTCATGAAGGTTCTAGACTGGAGCAGAGGCAGGCCAAGGTCCTATCTGTCAACAGATGTCAAAAAAATGTAAAGTTGTTGACAATAAAAGTGGCCGGTTAATGAGATGCAAAGCACACATTCCTAATTTGTTCCTCACATGTTTCCTATCAAGTACAGAATATGTGTTGTGGGATCTAAGACAAAATATTTGAGGCTGAGGTGAACTGTCAGATTTAACTCATCTTAATCATTCAGAGTTTATAACAATCCTTAAACACAAAAGCAAGTGAAGTCCTACCTAAAAATGAATGCCGTTTTCCATTCACCTTTTTATATACTTTTCATCTACTTTCCTTTGATGTTACAGAAATGTAAGTAGTTTGAGGGAAAATGTTGGCAATTTCTCTGTAAATAACTTAAGTAGCTACATGTGTTAGCCACTCAAAAATTTCAGGGGTCCTCAAACATATGTGGCCCGCCGAGGACATTTATCCAGCCTGACAGGTGTTTTTGCTGTCTCTGCTGCCGGCTTAGCAGCAGAGGCATCCTGGGCCCACAGCGAATTTGCTCATAGTTGTTTTTTTTTTTTTTTTAAACTATAATCCCTCCAACGGTGTGAGAGACATGAACTGGCCCCGTTTAAAAAAAGTTTAAGGTATAGATAAGCAAAGTGGTATAATCAAATACAGTCTTTTATTTAGCTGTTTGCCGACTGCAAGGCAGCCTGGCTGTTAGTACTACTGCCCACTGCTATTGAGTAAATTCAGGCTAATGGTGATCCCATAGGACAGTATAGACATTCTCAACAAAACTTCAAAGATGGCAGTCTTTGGAGACAGAAAGTCCTAGCATGGTGAGTTTGAAGCTGTCGGTTTTTGACTTGCAGTAAAATGCTTAGCCAGTGTGCCAGCAGTGCTCCTTAAATAGTGGTGTGGTGGATAATATCAAGTGACCACTCTTTGGGAACTTATATTTTAGTCAAGGCAGTCAAACAAGTAAACAAAAGTTTAAAAGTCTCACTCTTCTTTGTATCTTGGTAATATGAATATACACAATTTATGGTATTTGCTCATCCATATTTCCCATTTTCCTACAAAAATATATTATGTAATTCTTAATTTTCTTAACAATTCTAGATAAATGTATACCTACATATAGATATGCACTAATTTGACAAAATTGGTCAATGAAATTTCAAGAGCTTCAGTTACTTCTATGTGTCAGAGATAATTTTGATTCTTTGTGCTAATCAAATCAGGTTTTCATTCATCTTATTGTCCTGGAACAAAAAAAGTCGTAGTTATGTGCTTGGGACTTTACCAATTGGATGTGGAAATGTGGCCTAGGACCCTACTATGGAGCCTACATCAATATAAAACATAATAATTATAGGAGTATGGGGAAATTTTAAAATTTATATTAAAATAATTTTATATATGCTCCATGCCCTATACAATTTCAAGAAAAAGAAGTTCCATGCAAAACAGAGTGATTAAGGAAAGCTTCAGAGAGCAGTTGGAACTCCAGGTCATGGAAAAAGGGGTATGAGGAAATCAATGACATAACAAGAACTTCTCAAGTGCTCTATGTATGGGGAGGGGAGTACAGTGGTGGTGGGGTAAAAGGGAGACCATGTCAAGGAGTCCTTGTAGAAAAAGAATGTTTGGAAATTGATTGTGATAACTGTATAATTCTATTTGGCAAGATTAAAATATAGAATGATATATGTATTAAATTCCAACTAATAATATATATATATATATATATATATATATTTTTGGGGGGGGGCATCACTCCCCTCTGGTGGTCGTGGGAGCTACGCAGCCTTGCTCCTGGAGAGCCGCTGCTGGATTTGAACTGCCAAGCCAGTGGACCGCAGTCCCACACTCAACCACTATGCCACCAGGGCTCAACAAACTGCTTTATGTAGTCAAGCTATCCACAGGAAAGAAAGAGGATAAACTGGGAGAACAGTTTGGTTAGTTACATGAAAGGCTGATTACAGAGATTTAAAAAGTCAGGCAAAGGTAAATCTGATAAAACACGGTAGCACTGCAGTCTTTGGGGTAGAATGGCAATGATGAGTGGAAAAAGGAAGACTCGTCACTGTGGCATGCGGATATGGAGCAGGCACAGAGATGGACTTTTTAGTTTATTGGAATGAAGCTAGGAGACAAACTATAAGAATAGCTAAGAGGTTATTGCTGTGATCCTATGTGGGGAAATATGGTCTGGGGTTGGAGGTAGAGTGGAGAATGAAAAACAGTAAGTGGAGGGGGAAATAACAAGTATTTTTCCCATGGGTGGGGGAAATCCTGGAAAATGAGAGTTTCTATAAAGAGATCTGAAAAATAAAAGACAATCTAGGGCTGAGCCCCGGTGGCGTAGTGGTTGTGCGCGGGACTGCGGCCCACTGGGATGGAGGTTCAATTCCAGCAGTGGGGCTGGGCCTCCTACTCCCACCACCGGAGAGCAGTGATGCCCCAAAAAATAAAAATAAAATAAAATAAAATAAAATTTAAAAAAAGACAATCTATATGTAAATTATGGATAGCCATCTCATTGATACATGATGAAAAGTAAATAGGATAGCAATTTTCAAAAGATTATATATATCAATACAGAATTGCCAGAAGTGGTAGCCAAAAATTCTGTGAAACTGACATAACTCATTGGAGATGCTTAACACTACTGATACACTTCAATCTCCATCAGCTGTATTACACAGAAATCTGACTATCAGTTGACTTGGGACAGTGTTGTTAATATCTATTGAAAGAGACAATGAAGAAGTGCAAATGCATTAGTCAAATCAAAGTCAGGGGCTCTCTTCAAAGCACACTATCAATTACTTATATGCTAGTTCAGAAAGAAGCTGAATAAAAATAAACCCACAAGACAAAGCCACACCTTACAAAATATCCCGTCTGAATTTAATGACTATCAAAGTAATAGATTGGAGATACTGAACACTCATGGAATTTATAGAGTTATTATAAAGAAGTAAATAGCCATTGAAGGGTCCTGAAAGACCAAAATAAACAGCTACCTCAAAAGACTGAATCTTTTCATTGTTTTGTTTTTTGGGGGGTGCATCACTGTCCTCCGGTGGGAGTAGGAGGCCTAGCCTTGCTCCTGGAGAGATGCTGCTGGATTTGAATCACCAATCCAATGGGCCGCAGTCTCACACACAACCACTATGCCACCTGGGCTCAGTCCCAACTCTGAATCCTTGAAGCTCAGAGTAAAGCAAACAGAAATGGTGACAAGTGCTAAGCAGATCGTTTCTCAGCTCTCTGGCTAAGATCAAGTGAAGAGCTAAGCTGATTTCATTGGGTGGCATGCGAAGACAAAGTAGTATAAGGAAATGTACAAAGACCTGGCATTAGAAAACCCATCTGGAAGGATATGACTGGTATTTGATGGGCAAAAAGTTGATTGAAAAGATAGCAAAAGAGACAAGAGAAAAAAAAGGAAAGGTAAACAGTTAAAAAAAAAAGTAGCTACTATCCAACCATTTTAGAAATAGTATGTAATGAAGAACCACTGATACTGAAGGAGATATTAAATCTATGTTATACTTAAGGCACTGCCAAAATACAAGCTTCTAGGATGCTTCAAAAGATGCCACACTGAAAGCACTTATCTATGCCAGGAATACTGGCAGAATGGGAAAAAACTCAAAATCAGAAGAGACCAGGCTTACTGTCTGGAGATAGGTGGGGCCCCAAAACTATGTCATGTTTTAGTCTTTACCTGAACCCACTCCTGTGGTAAAATGAACAATCATTTAAGATCAGATGGGCAGTACTTACCCATGTAAAAATCTAGGGGCTAAGCGAAGAAGGAATGGGAGAAAAGTGGAATAAGGGAGGGTCAATTAAGGAGATCACAGTGGACATGTTGAAAAAATGTGCATGAATTGCTGAATGTGAAACTGATGACCTTCTCTGTATACCTTCACAAAATTCACAAAGATTAAAAAAACCCAACCCACTGCAAGGTAGTTATGTATTCAGATGGAATGTGAAAATTGAATATCACTAACAACTGAAGAAGAAGAATATCCTCAAGGGGATGCATTGAGCTTTGGTGGCAACAATGGGCTCAAACATAACATTGTGGGAACAGAGCAGTATTTCCTTCTGTTGTACATAGGATCATTGTGAATAGGAATGGGCTCCCAACACTTGACATGACATCACTTGCAAGCAAAATTTTTGATTAATTAAAAAAAATAAGTAATTTGATAAGGAATGCTAGACATCCAGGCTAAATTCAGAAGAGACCATGGAATGAAAAATATCACCAATGATGAATCTTGGCTAAGAGCAGAGAATATTTGAAAAAAAAATGTTTACCTATGTTTTATTGACCATGTACAGGGATTTCACTGTGTGGATATTTAATTATGGAAAACATTACAGGTATTACAAGGAATAGGAATTTCAGACTCAACACTTGAGTTTATATGAATCTTTCACAAGTCAAGAGGACAGCCATTTGAACAAGAACCAGGGAGGATACTGGGTGTTTTAAAATCTTAGAAAGTGTTGAGCAAAGTTGTATCCTTTCACCTTACTTATTCAATCTGCATGCAAAACAAATAATCTGGAACAGTGGACCATATGAGGAATGGAGCATCATGATTGGAGGAAGGCTCATTAATGACTGGATATCTCTGGATGACAATGCTTTACTTGCCAAAAGACACCTTGAAACATTGCTGTTGGAGTCAAATAACATAGTCTCTAATACGGTTTCTATTTTAATATAAAGGAATTAAAAAAACCTCAATTTGGCCAATAAACATCATAATAAAAAATGAAAGAACTTGAAGTTGTCAACCATTTCATTCAATTTGGATCCAGAACTAGCCATTTAATGTTTAAAAAGTAAAGATGTGATTTTGACAGTATGTCTGACTCAAGCAAGCAATCTTCTCAATTTCCTCATGTGTATGTAAAAACTGGACAAATGAAAGGAAGACAGAAGAACTGATGTATTCACATTGTAGTGTTGGAAAAGAATACTAAATATACTGGGTGCCAGGAGAACGAACAACCATTTCAGTATTCAAGAAAGATGATCCTTAGAAACTAGAATAATGAGACTTCTTCACTTTCACGTGACCAGAAAAGACAAATCCTCGAAGATATAATGTTTGGTAAAGCAGATGATCAGAAAAAATGCAAAAACCCTCAATATGATGGACTGTCATAATGGCTGTACCAATGGCCGGAAACACCGATTGTGAGAATGGCCAGGGATCTGGCAAAATTTCTTTCAATTATACATGAAGTCACCAAGAGTCAAATGGCAATTAACAACTACAACAGTTAAGAGACTTGGTTTTCAATAAGTGGAATTAAATTGTGTTTGAGGATCATCATTTAAAAGTTTATATAGAGGCTAGCTGGTAAAATAAAATAGAAGTTTATATATACCTAAGTATATATTCTCTTAAGCAGAGAATACAGTCAAGCCAAGATTAATTTCTGGAAAGTATCCATTACAATGGAGAAAAAAAGAAGTCATAGGAGCAATTTAGGATAATATCTAATCAAAGCAAATGTTTTGTTATGTATGTCACAAAGACAAGAATTATACAAATAACAATTAAACAATGATTGTACAACTTATTTTGAAGATTAAACTTTTGAGTTGTATATGCGCATGGTGTCAAACTTTAAAAAAAAAACAACCTAGACCCATGGACGGTAGAGAATCAAGGAAAACTGAGGTAGAAAATATAGAAGCCATTGCATATGTATTATACATTTAAATGTTGAAGTCATTCAATCTCTTAAAAATAGTGTATAACCCTTATACAGAAACCTTACTTCAAAAAAAATTTGAAAGATGCCTTCTTGATTTTGATGCCTATTATTTTCTGATATATAACTTTACTAAACAGCTTTTGGAAATCTAGTGTAAATCAAGAGATTAAAGGCAAAACAAATATGTAGATATATATAAAATATTTCCTTATAAAATCTACTTAAGCAATTCTAATTACATTGTTATCCAAGTCTTCTAAAATTTAATGTAAAATTGAAAAAAAAAACAGAAAAATAATTTGCACACATAAGACTGTAACTTAAATGGGAAACATGTACTTATCCAACTAAATAAAAACCTAAGCACAAAACATGTATTTTAAAGGAAAATATTTAAGGTCCAGAAAACAAATAATAGAGGGGTTAAAAAAAACTTTTATCTTAGAATATATATTATACTTTATACTCTACTATAGGAAAAACCAAGCTAATACATATTGTCAAAATTATACCAACTGTAAAAAAGCAATTGCACTATAAAGTTTTCCTTAATTTGATTTTCAGTCTCCTTATACAGCTCCTGTCACCCCTCCCCCCTTAAAACATCAACAGTAAAATGGGTTTTATCAGCTCTCAGAAGATACTCAAAAAACTCAACTTGAAGGAATATTCCAATAATCTTATCCATAAGGGAAATGTAAATAAAAGCCTTACTAGAATTTCTATCTAGACAAACCTTAGAAAGGATAACAAATGTGATGTGATCATGGGAAAAAGGGTTCTTTGGAGGACGAGCTGTGGCTTTTTAATTTGTCACCACCTTTGTGGAAATATGGTGAAAATCAAGATTAAAAAGTACACATACCCTTTGAGATAGTATTACAATTCCAGGAATTTAATTCAGTTATGTTTACACAAATGGAAATGGCATGTAGTTATTGACTCTAGTACTGTATGTAGTAACACAAGTTTGGAAAGAACCTTTGAAAGGGGCACAGATTAAATAATATAAGGAGTACTATGTTTGTGCAAAAAACCATTATGATCTCTAAAATGTACTGTTGAGCAAAGAATGAAAATCAGGATGCTATACAGGAGTTTATACCATGAGCAGTACAGCACACACACATCCCTACAGGAGTAGGCCCAATGGCCTACATTCTTACTTGGGAAAGGGACTGACTTTTCACTGTGGGTTCCTTTCATACCTTTTGACTTTGAACCAGACAATTACTTTTAAAAAACAATTTTTAAGCTTTTCTCTACTTTACACATAATCTTCTTGTGATTCTTTTATGTTTAAATATATTTATACTTTTTCCTATCAATGTTCAAACATTATTTCAAAAACTTCAAAATGTACAAAATAAAGTAAGGATCTGTATATATGGAGCTGTAGAATGTTATTTAATGAACATTTAAAAGCAAAGGACTAGTTTTAAAACTTATAAACATCTCATAGAATATTCATTTTCCAAAGATAGCAATCAACTCTAAACCAAATTGATGAAAACAGGGCACAATGAGTATAGAACTTATTTAGATATTAAAGAAATAAGGCACTGGGAAAACTCAAGATAAAAAAAATAATCATTTCTAAGTTAGTGTTCTGTAACATATTAGTCATTGTAAAAGATTTTTAATTATATATTGAGCAATAATTTGAAAAATATTTACTTAGGAAACCAGTTTGATGCCACAAAACTCTAACATCAAACCAATAAACATATCAAATATATTGATAAATTAGTAAGCTTACTAAATGCCCAATCATTGCATGCCTGAAAAATATGTATCTAGCATCGACATTTATCATAATTCTAGTGAAACTCTTTTCACTTAAAGGGAAACATTAGAATACAATAACTTTGTAGGTATCTTGAAAAAAACAAGCAATGAGTAATCTGTGGCCATTTAGATTAAAATCTTAAAAGAATGTCATATAATTAGAAATACCCAAAAATACAGGTATACTTTGAAAATATTTTATTAATTTTGTTTATAAGTATCTGTATTTCAAGTCCTCAGCCCACCTCCATATGGGAAATGTTTTCCCTGGGCATAAATTTTGTCATTTTCTTTCGGCAACTTGAAAAGGCAATTCCAGTCCTTTGGCTTTCATTGTTGCTTTTGAGAAATATCGATATGCATTTCTTTAAAGGTCAGGGTCTTTCTTTTCTCTGGCTGCTTACGTGAATATACTCTTGTCTTCAGTGTTGTACAGTTTCATTCTGTGTATCAGGATTTTTAAGATCCAGGATAGGATTCAACAGGAAACTTCAAACTGTTCAGACTGTCAATAATTTGGAAAGTTCTTGGTCTTTCTTTCTTCCTACAGTACTCTACACCATTTCAGAGTTCTGGAACTTTGTTTTCTATACTTTGTGTCTTTTAACTGCTTTCATATTTTCCACCTTGTCTTATAAGAGTTATCCAATTCTCTCTTCATCTGTGTCTAACCTGGTATTAATCTCACTTGTTTTAGTATCTTAAGTTTTTGTTGAACTGTTTATACTGTATACGGCTCCATGTTCTAATTTTAAGTACATTCGCTGATGCTTGACAAAATTCATTCTGTGAATAGGAAGTTATTTGAACAGCATTGTATGGTTCTTTGTGCCACAATGGTGACCCTCGCCATGATGAGAGGGATTTGTTTTTATGCTTCGTCCTCAATCCACACAAATAACAATTTCTAGATATCTGATATGGGTCCCACTAGCCTTGCAGACTTCAGCTGATTCTTTTCACAGCATGGTGACTTTTTTAAGGCAGATAATGATTGTTGAGTGCAATCTATCTAAGTCACCAGCATTAACATTCAGATTGTCCACCCTTGTGTTAATAATCTTGCTTTACTTCCAAAGGGATACTTCACTTTGGTCTCTTGCTGTCACTAGCACCAGTTCTGTTGCACTTGGAAGTCATGAAACATGTCGTAGTATTTTCAAAAGAAATCTAAACACATAATACTATAATACTTAAAAAAAAAGTCTAATCAGTTATACAGTAAACTTTTTAGATAGGCAGTACAGTACATAGACAAACCAGGAACATAAGTGTTTATTATGGCTATCAAGACATTATTTACTGGCAACACTATTAATCTGTATATAAAAAACATGATATACACATACTGTATAAGAGGGAAATGATTCTTTGTTAAGCCCTATTATGATTGGATTTCTGAATTCTACTATAACCTTAAGGGCCTCATACATACAATTGCTACAAAACAAATATTCAATGCACAATTATATTGGTTAAAAGTCCTTTGTGTTGTAGAAGGAAGATACATTCCTCCAGAAAGTTGAGTAAGCTATTATAAAGCACTTAGGCATTAGTCAGAAGTTAATAGCTCAACTTCCTTTGAACTACCCAGGAAATGTGTATTTGCACTTTATATCCACACGAGGGCTAGCTGTTGTTCTTAATTCTTAGGTAATCCTCAACTAATTTGGATGAAATAAAAACTTTCTTCATAATCTTCTGAAGTGGGGAAGATATATATTTACTTCTGATTCTCCTTTACTCTGGAGGGAACAAAGATTTATAGGGAGAGGATGTACCATTCCACCTCAGGCAAGCTTTAGATTTTGACTTGTTGCTAGAACCTTGGAACTCAAAACTGCAGTTCAAATTCTCCCAGTTTGAAAAATGCTTGCAGAGCAACAGCAAGTGTTCCGCTCATTTCCTTGTCTTCTTGCCAACCCCCACTTCCGTGCCTCAGACACAAATAGGTTTGGCCTGGAAATTCTTACTAGGCTACGAATATTTCAAGGCTTTTAGGATATTCCAAAAATTCTATCCAGCAGCCTTAATGGTTATTATTGAAAGAGCTAGCACCTCTTTAATACTAGGGAAAAACATGTAAACTACCCTATAAAGGAATTACAACTTAAGAAAAAAAAAAAGTTCATCGAAACATTTTTTTGCTTAAGAAATTGAGTCCACTAAATAGATATCCTGTGACACTCCTAGAATTCACAAATAATTTTAATTCCGTTTTGAGAAACCTTGAATACATGCAGCAATTTACCGTAAGTTTAATTTTAATGTTTGCTATGTCTACAAAGTTTGGACAAAAGCCACACAAGGAACTAAAGTTGTAAATAAAATTTAAGAACTATTCATTTCAATAAAACAAAGCTAGAGGTTAGCTTTTTTAAAATCTATTAACATTTGTAGATTAAAGCACAAGCATTTTATTTGCAATGCTCTGATCTTAACGAATTTCTACTCATCACGTTAGCACTGTGCACAGGTAAAGCTGTGAAAATAAGAGTAAATATGGCCCGTTCCACTTAAATTTGACAACTTCTATTTAAAAATGTGAAAATTCAAGTTTGTACAAATATCTCAGAAATTTCATAGGCCTATATTTGTTTTGAATCCAGCATTAACTTTATCTTTCATATGAATTTTGTTTTGTCTGTATTTCAAGAGAACCTAAAGCAACCAATTTTAAAAGTGTACTTCAAGAGGCTAATAAGTAAATCAGTAATGTCTTTTAATTAGGTAATCCTTTAATACTGAAATTATTTTAGGTTACTAGAATGTACAATGCACAAAATGCAGCCATGGCAGGTAAACTAAAGGTGTATTGTAGGATGACAAAAAAATAGAGCACAGCAAAGACTGGATCAGGCATTCTGGTATGCTAGGATTCGGCTTTTTTAAAAAAAGGGTGGCCACATTAGATAGAGCCCATTAGGAAGGTGGAAAATACCTTTGTAAATACTTCTAAGTTATCAAAGTAGTTATCAGGAGAACTATCACTAAATTAAAAAAAAACTTTTGAAATACTGCCCATGGTTAGGAAGCCTGGCAGATGTAAGAGACGTCACCGACTCATACAACTTGTTGGTTGCTGTCGTGTTGGTTCCAATAGTGACCCACTAAACAAAGATAAACCATCTCATCCAGGGGCTTCCTGTTTTGTGTCGACAAAACCAAGAAGACAAAACGGCTATTATTAAGTAAATTTATATGGTAGGAGTATGTCAAGGTTTGGAAAAATGGGCAGGCTGAGCCCAATTATGGGGTAGGACTGTGTATGTTTAGAAAACACCAAGCTTGTCATTGGCTGGACATGAGTCCTACGTAGTTATTTACCATAATTATGAAGCAGATTTTTTTTTATTCTTGAAGAGATGTCCTACTATTCACTCAGTTCATTAATTTTTATTAACTGAAAGTTAATCATGGAGTACTAATTTTTTGCTTAGGTTAATAAAAAAAAACTTTTGAAATACTGATAATGGTTACCAAACCTGGCAAATGTAAACGATCTCACTGAATTGTACAACTCGTTAGGGCTGTCGTGTTGGTTCCAATGGTGACCCAATGTACAGGTAAGAAATTTCATCAAGGGGCTTCCTGTTTTGTTGATTCTCTACATTACCAAACATAAAGTTTTCCTCCAGGGATTGGTTTCTTCTGATGTCTAAGATACACGAATGGAGTTTCACCATTGAACTTTGCTTCCAATGAACATTTCAGAATACTTCTTCCTAAAATTACTCCTTTTCTAGCAGTCCATTGTGTGTGTACAGCCATATTCTTTACCAACTCCTTAATTCAGAGGCATCAAGTGGTCTGTCATTCACTGTCCAGTTTTGTTTGCATGTGTGAGCTGACTGAAAACACTATGGCTTGGATGAGGTGCACCTTAGTCTTCATAAGGTCTTTTGCAGAAGTTGCCCAGAGCAATTTGTCCTTTGAGTTCTTGATTACCATCATTTCCTAGGGCGTTGATTATGAATCCAACTAAAATGAAATCCTTGATAGCTCCCATCTTTTCTCCAGGTAGCTTATTGCTCCAGTGCTGTTTTCTAATGTTGATATATACTCAAAGCTGTAGTCTCTGAACTTCCGTCAAGAAGTGCTTTATTCTCCGCTAACAAACTTGTGTGACCTGCATACTGCAGGCTGTTAAATGATTCTCTCTTCAATGCTGGCTCCATGTTCTCCTGACCACATCCTCTTTTGAATCTCAACTAAATTTCTAGCAGTAGCTTATCAATGTATTGCTGCAACCCCATTTTAAAATCATCTTTAGCTTAACTTTATGTGCATTTTGATATAAATAACATTGCTAAATAATTTCTACATTCTGCATCGTCTGGTACCTATCTTCCAAATGTCTTGGCATAGCCAAGCAAATAACGCATCATTTAAAAATTTACAAGAAAACTTGGTTAAAATAGATAATTGCTGTTTATTACCCACCTTGTTTTGAATACTGATAAACATAAAAGGAATGGTTTACATATACAAGGTTGCTTCAAAGAGTAAGAATTCCATTGTTCTACTTCATTTTTCCTGCATTTTGAAGCCCCTTTCATAATTACCAATATAAATTCCTGAAAAGTTGTCAACTTTTAAAAAACCTATTATCCAATTTCCACTTGAATATCTTAATATTTCAAAGATTATAAAAAGTAGACAAAGTAAACCAATAACCAGGAGTCACTAGTTAACTTATAATTCTCATCCACTCTCATTGTTCTGAAGTTTATGTAATGCCTTTATCCCTAAATATATAGAAATTATCATACCATCAGTACTTCTAATCTATATCCCATTAATATAGCCAGATAGGCAATCCTCTCATTATCAAATTTTTGGATCTTACAAATCAGTAATTCCAAAAAGAAAATTTATAGTTTTTTTTCTCCTTGACATACTGGGACTACATTAAGGTATTTGTACCTTCATTAAAGAACCCAAACTTTAATGTAGAAACTGAGTTCTATCAAGCAAAAACAATTTATTTTTCAAATAGATGCTCGGAAATCAGTGGTGTTGTTTTCAGGTGTTTTCTTAAGGGTTTCTTTAAAATGGAATTTATCAACCTGGACCAATAATTTTTTTTGGACCATTAACTCTTAACAACACCCTTATTCGAAGAAAACCCTACCTTCAAGAAATTCCTTATTGTTAAAAGCTGATGTTACTATTCTCACATCAATGTAGAATGAAAAGAATATTTAGAATTATGTTCTCATAAATTCAAATGGCCAGAAATACCTGAGACTTATTCAAAGCACACAATGAGGTAGATGGCACGGTCGCTGCAGCAGAGGGTTCAAACGTATTGTGAGGATGTCACCAGCATGCAGTGTTTTGTTCTGCTGTACACAGGGTCCCTCGGGGTCTAAATGGACTTAAGGATGCCAAAAGCTGTTCTGTAATCTTCAAAACACAGTGGTTAAGTGTTAGGATCCTAACTGAAAGATCTGTGGTTTGAATGGACAAGCTGCTCCAATGGAAAAAGATGGCTTTCCTTGAACAGTTACAGTCTCGGACGCCCTATGAAACAGATGTACTTTGTTTTTCAAAGTGTCACCGAGGCAGTGGGATATGTAACTGATGAACATTGAACTACAGCTTTCAGTACTTATGAAACTTCATAAAACAAAAACTCTCATAATTGGACCAATATGTAACATTATGATAGATGGAGGAAATATTGAACAGTTGTCATGGATTTCATTTCACTTATAACAATAATACTCATGGAAGTAGCAGTCAGAAATCACATGAAAATATTGTACTGCAAGTGTCAAATAATGTAGTGCAAGTGTCAAAAGAAAGCAACAATGTCCCTTTGAGGACTATAGTGCACCTGACTCAGGGTACTTCCAATCACCTCATATGCATGGGAAAACTGGACAATGAATAAGGGAGACCAAGAAAGAACAGACACTTTGGAACTAAGTTGATGATGAATATTAAGTTTATCAAGGTTTACCAGAAGAACAAACCAATCTGCACTGGAAGTACAGACAGAATGCTCCTTAGAAACGTCTGATGATGCATTTTGGATGTTATCAGGGGAAACCATTATTTCTGGAGGAGGGTCAGATGGTCAGCAACAAGATTCAACAGACTCAAACATAGCAGTTGTGAAGATAGTACATAACCAAGCAGTGTTTCTTTCTACTGAAGGGTCTCTGTAGTTGGGAGACAACTTAGCAGGATCTAACTATACAGAGCTAAAAGCGCTACATAAAGTACAAGTACACAGAATAAAAGCAAGTCAAACTTTAGCGGTAACATTTGACAGCAGGCACATGTTGAGGTTGTATGGATTTCATCATGCCTTTTCTGAGATTTGCAGATATTTCTGCATAAGTAATTTTCTTCATGCAGTTTAGAACTTTTTCAAACTTCAAAACGCTAATCAATGTAATATTAAAATAGCCAATTAAAACAAAAAAGCCAACTACACCAAAAAAATCTGATCAAAAAAGTCAGGTATCAACCTTCTACTAAATGATCCCCTAACTCCACTAAACCTATTTTAGGTCCTTAACAGTTAGTATTCCTGTGCACTCAGTGACTTTACAGGACAACTGTACTGGGACAAATGCTGCAGTCTTTATAGGTGATCTCCAGGTCTTTGTTCCCTCAGAATCCAAGTATTCAATTGGTGACTTGGGGGTTACAAGTACAGTGCTAAAGCACTTAGTCACCAGTGTTTCTTTAGTTAGTGTCATTAGCTTATGCCCACAAACTGGAACACTTGACTCCTCCAGTTACTAGTTTACCTGTTGAATTTTAGGCAAGGTGTACATTCCTCTTACTCTTAGAAAAACTGGAGATCTGAAACTAGACCACCACCATATCTGTAGTCACTAAATGTATTCAATGCATTGCAACCCTAGAAAACCCCTTACAGCAGTTCTCAACCTGTGGGTCACAACCCTCTTGGTGGTTGAACGACCCTTTCACAGGGGTCACTTGATTCCTAACAGTAGCGAATTTAGTTATGAAGTAGTAATGAAAATAATTTTATGGTAGGGGTCACCACAACTTGAGGGACTGTATTAAAGGGTCGCTATATGAGGAAAATTGAGAACCATTGCCTTATAGGGTTTCCAAGGCAATCTTTACAAAAGATCTCTAATGGAGCAGCTGATGGGATCAAACTTTTGATTAGCAGCTGAACCCTCTAACTATTGCATCCTAAGGGATCCTTTGTGAATACCTACTTCAAAGTGGAAAATGACTAATCAAATTATCTGCTTAAAACACTAGTAAGGCTGAGCCCCGGTGGCTGAGCCCCCGTGGCGTAAGTGGTTGAGTGGGGGACTGTGGCCCGCGGGCTTGGTAATTCGGATCCAGCGGCGGCTCTCAGGAGCAGCACCGGGCAGCGCCCACGACCACCAGAGGCAGTGATGCCCACACACATACACAAAAAAAACACTAGTAACAAGCAAAATACATTGAATATTTTTTATAAGTGCTATTACTACTGAGACAAGTAATCAGAAAGTACCAATTTTCAATGCATACTTTAATTTCCAAAAAATATGAAAATGTTATCTCCAAACTATGTACAAAGATACTGCCTAAATACTTTTATTCCCCACCCCCACCCCCCGCATCACTGCCCTGGTAGGAGCAGGAAGCCCAGCCTTGCTCCTAGAGAGCTGCTGCTGGATTTGAACCGCCAACCCTGTGGCTGCAGTCTGCACACAACCACTGTGCTACAGGGGCTCAGCTAATACTTTTATTCTTAAATACTCAAATGTAATGTTACTCTGTAAGATTTAAAAAAAAAAAAAAGGGGCTGAGCCCCAGTGGCGTAGTGGTTGTGCGCGGGACTATTTTTAGCTATACAAATGTATACACATAAATGTAACATTTCAAGGAACCTGCTGACACTTAAAAACTCCAGTACATGTATATTTTGGATAAAATCCACAAAAAGTTTAGCCCTGCACTGAATACAAATATATTAAAATTCAAAGTAAATGAAGTTTAAGTAAGTTGCTGTTATTGGGAAAAAAACCACTTCCCCTCTAAGCTCTCTGGTGGTTCTAAATACAATTGCCTAAAATAAGTCATGTGACTTTCCCATCATGTGAACAAGTCATAAAATCCTTAGCGTTAAAATGAATACGAATAGAAATAGCATATGTGCAGTAAAAACCTAAACGCAAAACAGAACAGAAAGGTCTGCTGAGGCAAAATCTTAAAAAATTGAACTTATTAGCCAAAAATATAGGGCCTTTTATTCACAGATTGGATCAGGGAGTTTTTGAAATGTAAATATTCAACTATTCAGTTATATTCAAATGCTATTACTTCATTTAAACATGACAATATTGTTAAGTAGACAATGTTCTCTACATAAACAATCATGCATAGAAAATATACATTGAGTCTACTTTCAAAGTATATAATTCACTATTGCTAAAACCTTTCTCTCTACTGTGTTCCTTTGAGGTAAATCTCAACTATTGTGAGAACTCAGGAGTTCAACTTTCTAATTTGTATCTCAAGCACACAAAACCAAGAACTTGGGTTTATACAAGTACTTTAGAAGTACATCTATCTAAATGATCTTTTCCATTTTCTATTGTTTTAAAGCCAAAGACTTTTTTAAAAAAACCTCTGGCATAATTTACCATTTGGTCAGCACAAAGATTTTTACTTGTTTATTCTTATCCATGTTGTTTTTTGAAGGACAGATTTCTATAGTCTAATATTGAGGAAGTAGTTTGCCCCATCACTTCAGAATATAAAAGCTTCATTGGCAAAACATGACTCTGGAGAATTTACAAGCATAAATTAATACTTAATCTTTTAAAAAACTCTACATCATGCAAATGCTGGAGCTAATATTTTCCATGTTTTCAAAGCATCAAGTCTGAGTGATAATGATCAAGTTAAAATTCAGTATTATAACACTACATAATTTAAATCATCAGTAGTTCCTGGAGGGAGGATTGGATAAGAATAGACATTTGTAGATTTGGGTACCTCTGTATTAAATCAAATTGGTATCACTGACCTAAAGGTATCAAAGCCAACCAAACAGAACATGGCTAAGGACAATTAATATAAGCTAAAGTATGTAATCTATATCTAACAAACACTAAAAAAAACCCTTAAAGTCATGCTAACAAATGTTCCTCATCAAAGACTACAGAGCACTGACAATAAATCATATAATACTAATGAATATGGGCGGGTGGATGGCAATTATAAAGGGTACTGCACTACTAGTTCAACAAAATCAGCACAGAGGCTACAGTGTATTTTATCAGTATTAAATTTCCTGAATTTAATTGAACTGCTTAGACTAAAAATACAAGTATTAAAGGATATGGTGTACATAACACAATCACTTAACAGTTCAGAAAAAAAGATAACAAAGTTAATATGACAAAATTTTAAATCAATTGGGGCAAAGTGAAATTGGAAGACTGTATTACCTGCATATAGTTTTTGGATGCCTAGAAAACACATCAAAATAAAGTCTAAGAGATATTATGAGAATGACAAGTTGTCATTGTAATTTTTTAACTGTTACATAGCCGCTGGATGTATTTTACTACAAAGTAGGCAAAACAATCTGATGCCCTGTATGTCAAATGTTTAAGCACTTTTTCACTGCTATTTCCCAAATCCAAGCACTACAAATCTTTCAAAAACTCACTGAAGTGGTACATAATAGCCAAGAAGTTGACAAATGTACAGATAAAACTGGAAAACGACTTGGCTGCTACCACCACCCCAAATTAGGAACTGGTAGTGTAGTGGATGAGTTGGGCTAACTGGAAGGTCAGCAGTCTCAAACTATGAGCCCAGTGATTGAGCCACTTTAAGGGGAGTGAGACGGGCCTTCTCAGTCCCCGGCTCAGAATCGCACAGGGGCCGCTTCCCTGTCCTGTAGGGTTGCTGTGCCTCAGCATCAACTCAAAGGCAGTGAGCTATGAAGGATAAAGACCTCACGTGAAAGGGTGCAATATTTTTATTAAACATTTTGGTATTTGAATTTAGACAAAAATACTTACTAAAGAGACCTAGTTGTGCGGTTTTCAGTTTACAATTAGAATGAGCCAAATCTGAGAATAAGCATTGCCTGGAAAAAGTATTCTTAAACTACCCTAGTTTTAGTTATGGTATATTTGATTTTAAGAATATCAAAGAAAATGAGATTATTGTTGTTCTTGAAAATGGTTCTAGGAAAAAAATTCAAAAATGATTTCAAATCTGGCTACACACATACAATGCAGTGCATGTTTTTTTGTAAAAACAATTCACTCACTAAAAGAACAAGTCCAGGCTGAGCCCCGGTGGCGTACTGGTTGTGCGCGGGACTGCGATCCCCTGGGACGGAGGTTCAATTCCAGCAGCGGGGCTGGGCCTCCTACTCCCACCACCGGAGAGCAGTGATGCCCCTCCCCTCAAAAAAAAAAAAAAAAAAGAAGTCCACTATATATTTCACCAATAGTACTTAAGTGCATTTGTCAGCTAACAATTTAAAAATACATCTCAAAGGTAGAAGTTAGGCACCATCGCAAGCTTCATTATTTAAAAACCAAAACCTTCATTCTTATAAATCACAACCTAAACCCCTCCCTCCCTCAACAGCTCAAACTTTCTTAGAGGTTATCTGATGGATGTTAGCAACTGTTTTCTGCGATGGAGTTGCTAAAAGCAAACACTGGCCTGGCACTGGACATTGTTTTATTATCATGCACTGACCTGCGAACACTAAACCACCTTGTACCTAACGAACAAGCTAGAAGCCTAGTTTCTAATAGAAAAGGCAGTACTGCTTGGCCTTTGATAACAATAAGGTTTATTACCATCTCCTGAAGCATACCTCACAAATCTCTGCCTATTATTCTTAGAAACATTTAGGGGGTAGATTCCATGTGTTCATCTTCTGGGAATGAGCAAACAAAATATATAACAGATTCCCATTATAAAGACCCTATCAAACAATATACTGCCAGAGTCCATAACAACTTAAAGTGACCCTTCCCAGGCAGAGTAGAACTGCGCCACGGGTTTCCCAGACCCTTAACTCTGGGAGTAGAAAGACGCATTCCTTCTCCCATTGAGCTGCCAGTGGGTTCCATTTGCTGACCTCTTTGTTAGCAGCCCAACATGTGTGCACACAGTTTACACGGCTGTAAATCTTCACGAAGCCCACTGGCACACCTCTCCATGCAGTTCGGGGGTTTCATCTGCTGACCTCTCAGTTTAGCAGCTAAGCACTTAACTAGTCGCCAACTGGAAAAGGTGATTCAAAAGATTTCCATAAAGGACAGTAATGTACTGTTTGTAAATTTTGGCTGTAAAATGTTAATATAAAATAAGGGAAAATAGTGAATTTAAGGTGGCTGCAGGGCAGTTGTTAAAATCCACCAGCTGCTTTGTGGAAGCAAAATATGGCGATCTGCTTTTGTAAAGATTTTAAGGCTGAGAACTTCAAGGCATGTTCTTTCTACTATTCTACAAGGCCACGATGGTTACGAATCAAGTCAGTGCCAGCAGAGGCTGGTAATCAATCACACGTATCCTACCATTTTGCTCTAAAAATCTGGTTTTGACACAATGCCAACACTACCTTTGTGTTATAGTTGAATTTATACAGTTCAGTTAATGCAAGAGATTTCAAGGTACCTACAGGACATAATCACCCCCCGCTCTCGATTCAAGTATTAAAAAGCTTCCGAAGGCATCACCCCAAAAAACCAATTCCTGCCTAAAAATATCTGGACAGAAGGATATTGTACATCAATTTCATCTGTTTCAGATAAAACTTAACATGAAAACGTTAATCAAACATTCTTAAAAAATGATATTTTATATGTCACATAATCTGAAACATAAAAAAACTTAAACTTTGGGACCTTACTACTTTGAACATTTAAATTATCACTTCAAAATAACATTTTCATTCATGTCAGCCTCTTGGAATAGAAACTTTTCCTTTGCATTTTCTAAACATATAAAATGGCAAAAATGTAACCCATATTATGCTTCCCCTGAACCTTTTTTTTGGGGGGGTGAGCATCACTGCCCTCTGGTGGTCACGGGAGCTACCCAGCCTTGCTCCTGAAAAGCTGCTGCTGAATTTGAACCGCCAAGCCCGTGGGCTGCAGTTCCTAATAAATTACATTGGGGCTGAGCCCCGGTGATGTAGTGGTTGTGCGTGGGACTGCTGCCCACTGGGATAGAGGTTTGATTCCAGCTCCGCGGAGCAAAGGCTGGGCCTCCTACTCCCACCACCTGAGGGCAGTGATGCCCCCCCCCAAAAAACCAAAACAAACAAACAAAATAAATAAATTACACTGAAAGCAAATACTGATTTTTCAAATTGCTGTGGATTCTGATGTGTGAGTATCTGTTCAGATTCCATTTTATTGTGCTATTATACTAAGCAACTGCTTTTTTACTAAGCAATTTCTAAAAGCAAAACTGTTTCAGTACAAAAACATTTATAAAGCAAATTTGTATAAGCTAACAAATGCATCCTTATCCATTTTCAACTTTTTAGTCATTGGTAATATTTTAGACCCATTCATTTCCTTAACTGTCTTAAGACAGACTTTCACTTTTTTTTTTTTTTTAGAATACTTGGAAAACTGGAAGGACACACTAAATGTAAACAATAAACATATTAGAAAATATCCGAGTCTTTTGAAACATCAACTGCTTCACATGTAGTTCCTCTAAAGTTTAGTTGTTGACCACGGTAAAAAGGCTTTTGCCTTGAAATTAATTCTACTTGCAAATATGGAGGATTCTAATACCATAATACTATGAAGGGATTGAGAGTGTTCGTGCTTTTTCCTGGGTTCCATGCTGGAGTAGATCTCTAATTATAAATCATGGGATGTATAAAGGAATGGAGGGGTCATATACCAAAATAATTTTTCAGAGCTCATTGATGACAGAACTTAAAATTTTTAAAAACTAAATATTAAGGATTCTGTGTCATTTCATAAAGTTAAAAAGGTATACACTTAAAATACTATACACAGAAAAATGTTATATTACATGAGCCAATGGTGGTCTTGTTTTACACTATGTATCTTCTGGTATAAATCCATTTCTTTTTTACATTTTCAGAACATATTATCTATCACACAAAAGAGGCAAGTATAAAGCTGGGTTAAGAAATTTCTGACTCTTGCTAGAAAAAAACTAACCTCCATCTTTTTCCAATAAAACATTACCAAGGATTACAGTTGAGTTTGTAAAGTGGAGAAATGCAAACACAATATGTTCCATGAAATTAAGATACACATTTCACATAAGAATTTCTTTAAAGATATCTGGTATTGGGGCTGAGCCCCGGTGGCATAGTGGTTGTGCGCGGGACTGCGGCCCACTGGGACGGAGGTTCAATTCCAGCAGTGGGGCTGGGCCTCCTACTCCCACCACCGGAGAGCAGTGATGCCCAAAAAACAAAAGATATCTGGTATTGAAGTGATTACACCCTACAATAGCAAACAGTTTAGTATGAAATGTCTTGGACGAAGAGGCCACAAAGGGTAAAAATGTACAAGCCATGTTAGTCAAAGTAACAATACTAATGAGCACTTTCCTACAAAAATGGAGGAAAATAGATAAGACAATCCAACTAAACTAATAGAGAAGCTTACTACTTTATAAATAGTTAATAGGCAAGCATTCCCTTTGCTTTTCAAAAGTATTTAATTATTCTAATTACTACTCGGTTGTTATTTGTAAATTAACTCCTATTGTGTTACAGCCTTAACTGTATTTTACATGCATTTAAACTGTTGATACAAGTGTCTTAGAGTAAAATCTGAATAATCACACAGACATGGACCAACATTTATTACAAACAGGAAAAAAGCAGATCTCCGAAAAAAAAAAAAAATAAGAGTACAGATTTTTTTTTAAAGCTACAAGCTGAAGTATAAAAAAGAAGTTTTCATCACTTGTTAATGCATTTTTCTATATATTAGAATCACAGGACTCAATATGTACAAAACATTATAATACAGTACTTTAAATTGCTACTTAAAGATACTAAAACATTATTTAACAATGAAAAATTTATTTCAATTTAGATCGCTCATGCTGCATCCTGATTTCACTTCGATTTTTCCAAGAAGGTTATTTTGAACAAGTATGTATACTTCACAACCCATTATTAATAAGCAATGAAAAAACAAGTAGGAAGAATTCATGTTTTTAAAACTTAAATAAGAAGCAATCAATTCTCTATATACATTTATTAAAGTACAGCTTTAATACACAGCAAGATACATTGTTGCCATTATCAGCAGCATTACCATCTTCATTTTTCCTTCAGCTATATCCACACAAAACATACTTCAGTAAGAAAATTTCTTATGTGACTTAATTCAATATAAATTGCTTCTATGATTACCTGTCTACCTACTATCATCTACATGACTATATAAACTATTAGGGAGGAGGAGACTGGGAGGGAAGTGGCAATGTATGTATACATTTCCTTTATTTTGTAATGTAATACAGGGAGTCCCAAAGTTACTCCTAAGTGTGTCTTTAAGTGAAAGGTACAGTTAAGTTGAAACAAACTGCTGTTATGCAAACTGTTATTTGCCCTTGCATTTTAGTAATTTTAGTATAAGTAAAAGCTCTCAGTCTTTTCAATGATTTATAAAAGCTGCTCCTGTAGTAAGAGGTGGTGATGAGTAGGGCTGATTCCGTTGTTTCCAGGAGAGGGCAATTTACAAACCATTAAAGGGCAAGTGCAAACTCAGGACATAAACTCAAGTGACTTAGGACCCCTCTAAAAAGCGATTCTTTAAAAAGAGCACCAAGGCTCTTATTAGAGCATTCTACTTTAGTGTTTAAAATCCAGCATTTCTTAAATTCACATTTCTTTACTGAATTTGACATCCACATGCCAATCAAATGGGTACAGGAATTTCAATGTTGCTTTTAATGAAAAATTATACAAAAGTATTCTCAAAGCACAGTAGTTATATTTAATCTTTTGATAGTTGTCATGTGAAGTACTGTTTCTGAAATGTGAGTACAGCAATAATATATTTGATGTACCTGAGGCAAAAATGTTATTGTCTATGTCAAATATATTACTAACTTGGTCTAGATTATCATTATAATTTATATATGTAAACTATAATTTACATAACTGTAATATGTAAAGTTGGTATTAATTGCTCTTTCAAGAAAACAAGAGAATTTTACCCACAACTGCCATGCTGTACCAAAAAAATAAATATAAGAGATGTATTTAGGATGACATTCTTTAAAATCTAAATTTTAAACAGGTAGCAAGTTACCTTCCTGATGAGAGAAACTGATACGGTGGCAACTATTCCCAGACCAGGGTCATTAACTTCAAAGAACTGTCATATATTTTCATTTTCAATTAGTTTCAAATTTAGAAACAACAAATGAAACCACGCTCTCCCTTTTTGTTGTTTAGCATTTAAGTAGGTTTAACAAGAAGAAATTTTTCTTCAGGGAAGCAAACTACATTTGTTACTGATGTTGGGGGGGAAAAAATCACTCAATGTATGTGGAGTCACACAAGCTGATTTAAACGAAATACAAAATAAATTAAACATGATAGTCTTCCCACCATAAAGTACTGAGTTACAACAAAATGTATTAGAAAAAGTTTATTTTTGAAAGTGCAAACATGTTATTTAAACATTGTGTTACTTTCAAGGTAAAGACATTATTCAGATTTTTAAAATTTATGGATTGTGCATCTTCTCCAGGAATCCCAATGGGATACACACTCCAGAAAAACTCTTTAGTTCACCACAGAAGTATCACCAAATGCAAAATGTGAGAATAAAAATAAATAAATATATAAATACAAAGAGCAAATCAGACAAATGAAAACAAGGTAATTCATTTCTGACGCCAGAAATCAGTCTCAGTGTACCTCCAAATCCAGGAAAAGAAAAACAGATGTGTTTTTAATCAGATCTTCTATAATGCGTAGACTTGTGTATGTGTGAGAAATAACTGTAAATTTTAGCAACTAAATTAAGTCTCGGGCCACTAAGGAGCCACTCTGAAATGTAGGACATAAACCTGTTAGTTTGACAACTTTCAACCCTTATATCCTATAGGGAGGTTATGGGAGAAGTAAGAATCATTGTGTTTTTAATTACAGAACAGTATCTAAAAGCTAATTTCAATTTAACTATGACATAACAAAACACACGAATACCTGAATATTTAAGAAACTGAAAACAGGAAATCTTTAAATTATGAAGAACTACTTCACCATACAATGCTTATGTACCCATTATGTTCATTCTGATGAGTTCACAGAAAAGCTAATGTGTCTGTACATTCAAAAGCGGAATGGAGACCAGGTTCAGGTGATCCGGGTTCCTTGCTTTCATGAGCAACACAAAGCAGCGCTGGCTTCAGCTTACTTCAGACAGGCCTATTCACTTACCTGCTGAACTTCATGGTGGTCTACTATGGTGATTTAATTACAGCGAGGAAAGAAATCATCCCAGAGGATGAGCAATTTAGGATATGGTCACAGGTCAAAGCACAAACAAACTCCACATAAGATACAATCTTTCATACACACCCCACATACAGAAACACACACACACATACATTCATTCACTCATACATTTCACACACAATGTTTTTATAAACTCCTTCACGCCCAGTCCAAAGTAACACAGTGGAAAATCATAGCACAAATATGAGTACACTGTAGCCTCAATCTAAATCTGCTATTTACTGAGTCGATTCTGAGGAGCACAACACAGGTGAAACTGTGTTTGTGTTGGAGTCCATTCAGTACTGCTGTGACTAAAGCCCTGGAATGAGTCCAAATCAGACCCACATATTATCAAATTTCAAAACTATAGTATAATGTTAGGACGAGGCTGCAGTGTACTTGATTATGTTGAGATTATATATTACAAAACACTCAAAATAAGAATAATGCAAACGTATATAAAGATATGGCTATCATTTTTAGCTTAATGTGTATATCAATTATTCCCATCTCACTTCCGATTCCTGAAAATTGTTGAAACTATCAATGTCAATTATTATCAAAATATTAACATTTTAACTTGACTGCTAATTCCAGTCTTCAAAAATGAAAAAATACCCTTCTAATAATTATTAAGAATGGGGTCCTTACTCTTTTAAAAGTGAATATACTTGACTTCAAATGCCAGGATTAAAAAAATTTTAAAAATTAAAAATTACCACTGAGTGAATTATGGTCGCACAGACTTGAGTAAGATGAGCTTACACCTTATCCTACAGAAAAACTTTTTGTTAAAATTGAAGTGCTTACATTTATTGGGGAAAAAAACAAGCATTTCACAAATTTAAAATCTAAAATTTTAACCTAAGTACATTTCATTGCACCATACACTCAAAATACCCTATGAAACTAAAATCATATTTCTGTATTGTCATATAACCCCATTCATATTAGTTTGTAAGTAGGAATAAAAAGAAAAATGAGTTCTAAATAAATGACACAGGAGGCAATAAATTGACACATGACGAGTAAAGAAAAGGCTAAAGCACTCCAATACCATTGAAACTGTTTTAATGTTGTTGCAACTCCAAAATGCAACAATCATCAGCTTGTTAAAGACTCAAATGTCAAAAATTCATTTTAATTACTCCTTCATACCTATTTTACAAAATAAAGGCAAGAGACATTTAAACCTTTCTTGTCCTAGTTGTGCTATGTTCCTAACTTGTTTTCTATCACTATAGTGTACACTTCATTCCCACCAGATGCTATATAAGAAAAATAAAATAAATAAAATATTAACCTCTGCTTCAATGTACAGTTTCCAGAATCTGCCAGAACTGGGGAACTGGGCAACAAGGCGTTCATAAGTCTTCCGTGCTTTGTCTATAGGTTGATTCTAAAATTGAAAACCAATAAACAGCATTTACAATATTAGGATTAAGAAAGTATTATTTACTGAAGAACCAAGTAGTGTGATTGGACCCATAGAGAACAAAATGTAATCCTATATCACTAAACCTGTGCCTCTCGAATGAGAATGCTCCAAGCGTCAAGGTCATATGGATTTTCTTCTAATTTCTTTTCAGCTTTCTTCACCTTCTCTGGGACATATTCGGCTGCCTGGAAAATAAGTAAATAAATAGCAAACTGAAGTTATTGTTTGAAAAATCTCAGAGCAAGTACAATATAAGAGTCCCAGGTTGTACTCCTGTCACAGTACAGACCTTCATAAAGTGTCACCAAACAAGCCTGTTTTCTGGAATCTGTGTATACTATGTCAGAAATCATTTGCATAACAAAATAAAATACGACATACTTTTTAAAGATTTTTTGGAAAATACACCATCCTCTTCACCCAACACCCTTATCTTTTATACTGAAACTACAATAGAAGCAGTTCATAAGCGTTCTGATCTCAGAACCTCTATTTATAACTCAAATTTGAGGTGCATGAATTTTTCCCCCTGTGGGATATATAAGCAATTGATTTACAAAGAATATTACATGTTGGCAAAACCAAAATATTTTTCTTTTACATGCTTTCAAATTTCTTTACTTTCTGGATGCTGCTTAAAAAAATTATTTTATTGAGAGCTCTTTCAGATATAACAATCCACAATAATTCAATCACATTAAGCAGTATTGTACAATTGCTACCAGGCAGTTTCAAAACATTTTTTTCTTCTTGAACTCCTGACACTAGTTCCCCTTTACAACCTCCCTCCCCACCAGGAACCCTTATTTTATTCTTTTTTTGCCGCATCTTAAATCATCCAATATATCCATTCACATACAATTCTGAGTTTGTACCTCTCCAGTAGGGTTATACAGTCATCAATGCTATCAACATCCCCTTCCCCCTTTCCCTTCCCATTCCTTCAGGGGTCCCTGGAATATAACTTTGAGAAACACTTGCCGTGGAACATTCACCATGAGCCACAAAAGTAAACAGCATGAAATGGAATATGAAAATTTTATTGACATAATAGAAAGAACAAAAATCATGTAACTTCATAATTCAAACAAGAAATCTAATAGAAATTAAAATAGAAAGTAAAATAAATGAAAAAGGATCGGCTATAAAAAGCATACAGTGGTCATGTGGTCAACACCAAACCTCTCTTTTTTAATAAGAATGTTTACTACAGAATTTGGTTTGCTTTTTTAGGGGGCATCACTGCCCTCTGGTGTTCATGGGTGCCACCCAGTGCTGCTCCTGAGAGCCGCTGCTGGATCTGAACCGCCAAGCCCGCAGGCTGCAGTCCCACACTCAACCACTTATGCCACCGGGGCTCAGCCCTTGTTTTGCTTTTTATTATAGAAATTTAATCTAAAAGAAAACCAGTAAATAGTAACATCCGAGGCATAAATTCAAGTATTAGTTCTCAAGTTACTAGGATATTACTGTACCACAACAAAAATAAGATGCTCGGCTGAGCCCCGGTGGTGTAGTGGTTGTGTATAGGACTGCGGCCATAGGGTTGGCGGTTCAAATCCAGCAGCAGCTCTCCAGGAGCAAGGGTGGGGCTCCGACTCCCATCAGAGGGCAGTGATGGCACACACACAAAAAGAAAGATGCTCAAATAAGTCGGGCAAATGGCCATTCTAAAGTTTTATTTTCACAAGTCACATTGATAATACAATGGGAAAACTCGAAAAAAGTTCTATCGAGGGGAAACATATTTGGCTAATCCTTCCCATGTATACATATTTTTAGATAAAAAAGCATGTTTTTTTTTGTTTGGTTTTGGGCATCACTGCCCTCTGGTGGTGGGAGTAGGAGGCCCAGCCTTTGCTCCTGTGGAGCTGCTGCTGGAATTGAACCTCCATTCAAGTGGGCCGCAGTCCCGCGTACAACCACTACTCCACTGAGGCTCAGCCTAAAAACATGTTTTAAAATACTTTTGATTTTCCATCAAAACTATGAGATATAAAAGAACTTCATAAATAAGTTGCTCGTTAAACAACTGAAAAACAACAGTCCACACTACCAACTAAAACATAAAGCAACACAAAATTTAAACATTTGGTGATCCTGTAAACTGGCCAGGAGAACAAAAAGTAAATGATACTTGAAAAATCAGCATATAAAAGATGCCATCTCATACCAGTTAGTGGATTACCCAATAATAATTATATAATCACCTGGGAGTGGGAGAAGGGAAACTAGCATTAAAGCACATTTTTTTTAATACCACAATAAATTTCCAGGTAGATAAAATTTAAACATTAAAAACAAAAATATAAAAAAATACTAAGAATGAAATATAGTACTTTAAATTTGTGAGCAACATTTCATAATCCATCAAATCATAGTATCTTCAGTATATATGACCAGTAAGTATATTGAAACAGTGATTCAAAAAGAAAATGAATACAATGTATACAAATCATTTGTAGAAATACAATTCATAAGAAAGCAGTTTGAGGGTTGAGCCGGTGGCATAAGTGGTTGAGTGCGGGACTGTGGCCGCTGGTTTGGCAGTTCAAATCCAGCGGCTGCTCCCAGGACCACCAGAGGGCAGTGATGCCCAAAAACTAAAAAACAAAAAAATTTTTAAAGCACTTTGAAATGAACATTGCATTAGTAAGGATGTGAAACTGTAGACACTACAGAGATTAAAACTGAAAAGGAACTTCTAACCCTGAATCCCCCTTCTAGAACTTTATCCTACTGCCTATCTACACAAAGATGCATCATAGCAGATAGTTCAGCTGCTTGGGTGCTTATAGTTGAGTAAGACTGGAGGGAGTTTAAGACTGACCAGCTGAACAAATTACGGAATTTGAGGCATTAAAAAGAAGCATATTGGGCTGAGCCCTGGTGGCGTAGTGATTGTGCGCGGGATTGCGGCCCACTAGGTTGGAGGTTCAAATACAGCAGTAAGGCTGGGCCTCCTACTCCCACCACTAGGGCAGTGATGCCTCCCCCCCCCCCCAAAAAAAAAAAAAAGTATATTCTGTTGTGATCTGTCACAGGGATTTTCATTGGCCATTTTGGGGAAGTTAATGAACGGCCACACATTCCTCTGTAGGCACATAGGCTGGAAGCTCCACGGAAACCTGTCTGCCCTGCTAGCATTTGAAATACAGGAGGTACAGCTCTCAGCTTTACTGCAACACACCAGCCACCACAAGACAACAAATGGACATTTTCACAAAAGTTCCTTATAAGCTAAAATGCCAAGACTTCAACTTGCTTACTTTGGACACATAAACAGGAAGAAACAGTTAATAGAAAAGGTTTGGTATGGGGCTGCGGCCCGCAAGCTTGGCGGTTCAAATCCAGCGGTAGCTCTCAGGAGCAGCTCTGGGAAGCTCCCACGACCACCAGAGGGCAGTGATGCCCCCCCCCCCCAAAAAAAAGGAATAAAAAAAAGAAAAGGTTTGGTAAAACAGAGGGTAAAATTCTCAATGAAGCAGATTGACAAAATAGCCACAAACATAGCAGTAATTATTAAAATGATGACCTCAAGCCAGAGTTGACTTAATGGCAACAAATCACAACAAAAAGGACAGGCAAGGCAGATCTATGATTAGCAACATAGAATTCTCTACAGAATACTCAGGAAACTGGCCATGTGGTTGTTTCTGTGCGGGTATAGTGGTAAAGGAGATTTTAAAAATTCTATTAGGAACTAAAAGCAGCTCATAAATATACTGTTTTGCCTTCAACGGTTCTAAAAATCTGTACTTCAAATAAATCTGAGAGGGAAAATACCATTAACCTTCCAAATTAGATGAATATATCATAAGTGGTAAAAGAACTGAGAAACTCACGAGATAACCTCTAATATTTGGCCAAGCATAATCATTACTAAATAAAATAAGCCAACACCCCTTCAGTGATTCTCAACCCTCAAACTCTACTGATGGACTGGCATCATTAAAAAAGGCTTCCCCTCCAAGTGGGTCTGATGTGCAGCTCAGGCACAAGTATGGCACTGGAACGATTCCTCATCTTTTGGGTGACACATTTTGCAGTCTAGGGAAAACTCCAGACCTTTATCCATCATACTTCCAATAAGAAGATTTGTATTTTATGTATTATACCAACTATAACATTTTAATTATCCAAATTTTAAAACACAATTTATATAGTAGTATAGTACATTCAATAACAAAATCTAGTGTCAAATGTAGAGATGGGTATAAACAACAATTTGACAGTAAAAAAAGTCAGATGCTGCCAGCACTAATGTTTCTTGTCCATATTGATAACAGAAATATCTGTTGAATTTTGGAGATAACGAAAAATGATGAGTATTTTTCTCCATCCAAATTCATGTAGCCCCCAAAATTAGACAACAGGAGGGATTCCCATAGACCTAAGAAGTCTTGCAAGGGCTGGGCCCCGGTGGTATAGTGGTTGAGTGCGGGATTGCAGCCACTGGCTTGGCAGTTCAAATCCAACAGCAGCTCTCCAGGAGCAAGGCTGGACTTCCCACTCCCACTAGAGGGCAGTGATGCCCCCCCCAAAAACAAACAAAGAAATCTGGGAGAGAATGCCGGATTTCATATTAAAAAATTATTGATGAAAAGGGAGGATAGTTGTACAAGAGTGAATGCAATTATACTGATAAGTTGTGCACTAAAAAGTGATTTAAGTGGCAAATTTTGTTATACATATTTAAACCACAGAAAAAAAGATTTGTCATACAATTACAATTACAGTACATGTTTTTTTCATTCACTAGCCTTTTAAAATCCTTACCTAATAGGCTATTAGCCCCATTTGAAAATATGTGTGTGTGTGTGTGTGTATAATCTGCTCAAACTTTGCTTGGAATTTCATAACTGTGACTCTGGTTTTTATTTATGTCATCCCTCCCTAATGTTCTCCTCTGGCCAAGGTCACTGTGAGTCAGAACTGACTTGATGGCAGTAAGGTGTTTGCTTATAAGGGGCTAATTAGGGATGCTATTAAGTAATAAACATTCATAAAATGTATTTAGATACTTCTCAATCAATTGCACTAGGTAACAAAGAAGCCAACCAAAATGGTCAAGAGTTTACTCTTGGGCTGAGCCCTGGTGGTGTAAGTGGTTGAGTGCGGGACTGCGGTCCACGGGTTTGGCAGTTCAAATCCAGCGCGGCTCTCAGGAGCAGCACCAGGTAGCGCCCACAACCACCAGAGGCACTGAGGCCCACAAAAAAAAAAAAAAAAAAAAAAGTTTACTCTTGAGTTAAGGCCAGATTTCAGTCCTACCATAAAATTTAATTCATCGCCACAACTATGAACCAGTTGAGTAGCCACCGAGAGTAACATTTTTATTTTCTAGTCTACTTACCTACCACATTGCTCAAAAGCAAAGGAAAATCAGTTTTCTAGTACCCATAGGAAACTGGGCCTACACTGTGGATGAAAATGGTAGAAGTTCCAGAATCTATTAGCACAGCAGGGAAGTAGGTCACTTTAAGAAGACTGATGGCATGTGGCCCATACACCCAAATGGAATGAGGTCATGTTTGTAAAAGAACAGCTGCTTCAAGCTCATACATCCCAACAACTGAACACTATGAGAAATCCTATCAAAGTCCAGTTTTTGTCTCGGGAACCAACAACAGTCCCAATATGAAGTAGAACAAAAGCTCGACAAGGTTTAACAGACACTTTACCAATGACATTAGTAAAGCTAAAAAAGCATTCTGAGGGGAGAGTTGTTCAATATTTTAGGATGAAAAAAACTGTACAGAACAGACAGATGTATAAACAAGAAAAACTATCTTGTAAGGATTTTCTTTCTTTCTTTTTTTATCATTTTTTGGGCACTCTCGTGGTGAGAGTAGGAGGCCCAGCCCCACTGCTGGAATTGAACCTCCAACCCAGTGGGCTGCAGTCCCGTGCACAACCACTACGCCACTGGGGCTCAGCCCGTAAGGATTTTCTTAAAATGGGGAAAAACAAACTCGGTAAAATAAAACTTTCTCTTGTGTAAAATAAAATGTTATGGAGGGGCTACCACTGTTCTCTGCAATGTTTTCCAACACTCTTGAACTGCTAAAATATTAACTGTGCATTTTATTTTTTCTGTGAAGAAAAGCATACAACTGGAAATAGTATAACTCCATTACATGTTTTGCTTATTTTTAAGCAAAAGTTTGTAGATGTAATTTACGTACCATATACTTTACCCATAGGAAGTACACAAATTCTAAAAATGGTTTTTAGTACAACGAGTTGTGCAACAATCACCCCCAAAGGACCCTGTATCAAGTCCCTTTCCACCCCCCTACAACCCCCCTAGGCAAATGCAAATCTACATTTGTCTTCATAAATGAGCCTATTCCAAACATTTCATGTAAATGAAATCAAGTATTTTTTTTCACTTAGCACTTTTCTCCAAGGTTTCATGTGGTAACATGCATTAACACTTCAGGTTTTTTCTTTTTCTTCTTTCTTTTTTTGTGGGCATCACTGCCTCTGGTGGTCGTGGGCGCTACCCAGTGCTACTCCTGAGAGCCGCCACTGGATTTGAAATGCCAAGCCCAGGGGTCATAGTCCTGCACTAAACCACTTACGCCACCGGGGCTCAGTCCAACACTTCAGGTTTTTTATTACCAAGTAGCAGTCTATTGGCTAACTATCCCTCATCTAGGTATTCATCAACTAATGGGGCATTGGGATGGTTTCTACTTTTTTTTTTTTAAGGCATCACTGCCCTCTGGTGGTGGGAGTAGGAGGCCCAGCCAACCTCCAACCCAGTGGGCCGCAGCCCCGCGCACAACCACTACGCCACCGGGGCTCAGCCCAGTTTCTACTTTTTTAGTGATTAAAAATGAGGCTGCTATGGACATTCATGTACAAGTTTGTGAAGACACGTTATGAACACACAAGATGGCTTCAAATAATTCAACGAAAAATTCCACTGCATTTTAATTTTATTTTTTCATTAAGTCCCTCCCTCTCTTGTCTTCTATTCTCTTTGGGTATACACCTAGGAATGGAAAGGTTGACTCATATAAGTCTGTTTAATAACCTGTAATTCATTCTGTAGCAAAGTGGCTGTATCACTTTATATTCCGACTAGCAGTGTGTGAGAACTTCCAGTATCCCTACGTCTTTTCCAAAATGTATTAATTTATCTGTTTTTATTATAGTCATCTTAGTGGGTCTGAGGATATTTTTATTTCCATTTCCCTAAAGTTAAGCTCTTTTATATGCTTATCACTAATTGTGTATCTGCCTCTGGAAAACTCCACTGTAGATGTACTTAACAGAATGGAAGTGAAAAAAGGCAAGTAATGTTTGAGTGTTATGAAAACTTTTTATCTCAAGACACATTTCCCAACCACCTACCACATTTCGAACCATTTAATTGAACTGAATTTGTCCACTGCCCTCAAGTCAATGCTCACACATCGCAATCCTCTATGGGGTTTCTCAGATTGTACATCTGTATTGGGTCTCATCATTTCTCCCACGAAGGCATTTTCAAACACATGACCTTGGGGTTAGCAGTCAATGCCTACCCTGAAGCACCCCCAAACTAAACAGAATAAGCAATAGCTATTCAATATGCTCTCATGATGAAAATATAGCATACCCTCATAAGAGAAAATCCTGAACAGAAATTTTAGTACCAATCAAGTGTAAGTCTCAGAAGGAAGGACAGAGAGGTGAACTTTGTTTTATGCAGCATACTTCAAATGAAATGAAAACACAAGAAATCTCAACAGAATTCAGCCTTTTCCTTAAAACCACAACTGGGCAGCCCTACCTTATAGAACAGACTATGATTCCAAGTTAGATCATTACAAAACAATCAAAATGGCTCTGTTGTAAAGCTGAACAGAAAAACGCATACCTGACATTTTCAGTGGCTATTAAATACATATTCAATTTTATGTTAATATCAATTCCCTATGATATTGGGGCAGAAAAAAACAATTTAGCCTAGAATTTAAACTTATTTTTCATTAATTTCATGAAAGTAAGTAAAACTTGGAGGAAAGATAAAGTAGCGCCTCCAAAAAATTAATCAGACTTAAACTAGCAAATATTCTAAATCATCTTATCCTTAATACTCAAAGGCAGGGCTGAGCCCCGGTGGTGTTGTGGTTGTGCACGGGACTGCGGCCCACTGGGACGGAGGTTCAATTCCAGTAGTGGGGCTGGGCCTCCTACTCCCACCGCCGGAGAGCAGTGATGCCCCCCCCCCCAAAAAAAAATACTCAAAGACAGTTGTGGCCTTACAGAGTAATTGTGCTAATTTAGAGATCAGTATGGAAACAATCAGGAAATAGTAAGGGCAGAGCACATAAGGGCACTGTGGTTTTTATTCTGAGATGAGAAGCCATTGCAAGGTTTTGTGCATGAGTGACATATGGTTTGATTTGTTTTAATGACATTACTATCTGTTTTGCAGCAAAAACTGAAAAAAGACAAGAACTGAAAAGCAGAGAGATTAGGATATTACAATAATCCATGTGAGACAGGTGGTCAACAAAAGGTTAGTGATTGGAGTCCATCCATTCTTAGGTACTTCAGAACAAAGAAAGACCTGGCAAACCATGCACATACTTCGTTAAATTCAACCATTGAAAACCTTACTGAGCACAGTACTATTCTAACAAACATGAGGTTCATGAGCGCAAATCAATTCAGGACAACTGAGGCTTTTGGTTATGTTAGGCTTTAAGGGACCAGTGGTTTAGGGGTAGTTCTTGCCCCCTGTAGAAATTAGGGCTCAATTACAGCCAAAGCATCTGATGCACAACTATCACCCATTTGGCAGTCGAGGTTTGTGTGTTGCTATGATGACAAACAAGTTTAACGGTGCTTCCGGACAACATAGTAGCAGTTCTCAACCCATGGACTGCAACCCCTTTGGGGGTCAAATGACCCTTTCACAGGTCGCCTAAAACCATCGGAAACATGTAATTCCAATGGTCTTAGGAACCGATAAACCGCTCCACTATCCATCTCCAGCCTGCCCACATGTAAGCACCCAGCATGAAGACTGTTGTCCATGCTATACCGTGCTTACAGACAAAATTTCATTTACTTATAATTAGAAATAAATATTTCACAATATGACATAGTGTTTATGTGACTAATCATGAAGGTTTCATTATGTTCAATTTGGAACAGTGAAAATATACTCTGCATATCAAATATTTACATTATGCTTCATAACAGTAGCAAAATTATAGTTATGAAGTAGCAAGGAAAATAATCTTATGTGGTTGGGGGTCACCACATGAGGAACTGTACTAAAGGATCAAGGAATTAGGAGGGTTGAGAACACTGACAGAGGCTAATAAAAAAGGCCTGACAATCTAGTGGTGAGCACATAGACCACCATAGTGTAATCTGCAGATAATCAAGGAGCTGGCAGCATTTTAATCAGTAGTGCCTGGGATCATAATGAGTTGGAGCTGACAGTAACTACATATAACACTCTGGGTTATAATGAAATTATGGAGTCATGGTGTCACAGTAAGCACTTGGCTGTTACCAAAAAGGTGTACAGTTCAAACCCGATAGGGCAAGGTAGAACTGTCGCTGAGTTGAACAAACTCTAACTCATTATGGAGCAGAAAGCCTTCTCTTTCATAGCAGCGGCTGGTCGCTTTGCAAAGATTACAGCCTGAGAAATCCTATGGGGCTCCTCTACCGGGTGCTATAGGTTATTTTGTCAGAATCAACTCAATAGCAAATAATATACTGAAGTTAAACTAAAAAAAAAAAAAAAAAAGGATCAATGAAAGCTTAATCCAAGTGATTAACATAAAAAGTATGGGGATGAGTGCAATATAGGTTAGAAGATTTAAACTGATAAATTCTTCAACATGACCAAAACAAGCAGAGCTAGGGCTGAGCCCTGGTGGCGTAGAGGTTGAGTGCGGGACTGTGGCCCACGGGCTTCGCGGTTCAAGGGAGCAGGGCTGGGTAGCTCCCACAACCACCAGAGGGCAGTGATGCCCCCCCCCCAAAAAAAAAAATAAACAAGCAGAGATGTATCTCAACTGTGGTTTTGCAATGAGCATTTACCACTAAGAAACATTACCATACCAGGGAGAAGTAAGCGCAGTTTAGCCTATTTACAGTCTGTATTCTCCACCCACTCCCTTCACTTTAATCATAAATTTTTTTGAGGTTTTTGTGGCCAAACTGAGTGGTTATGCAAACCTATCATATACATAAAAATCACATACTTATTAAAAATGAAGATTCTCTGCCTAACTTACAAATTCTGGTAATAGATATCTTTGGGGGATGGGGTAGAGGTGTGGCTATACTTTTACAAAGTACCTAAAAGATTACGAAGGAACCCTTGTGGCACAGGGTGGTGGGGTTATACATTGGCTGCAAACTGAAATGCCAGCCCCTTAGTGGGAGAAAAATCAGGCTTTCTGCTCCCGCGAAGTTTCCGTCACAGGAACCTATGGGGACAGTCCTACCCTGTCCTATACAGGGTTACTGTCAACCAGAACTGATTCAGTGGCAATGAAGTGACTGTGATGCAACTGGGTCGTCTAATTACAGACTACATTCTAAGACAAACTAACACTTTTGTCTGGTTCTGTAAACACCTCCCCCAACCTTTAACAAAAGTTAGGTTTTCTTGAAATTAAGGTGGCTCAATCTAATTAATTTGTAAACAAAATAAGAGAATTCTATCCACTAAATATCTTAAGTCTTAAGTGTTTTTGGGGTAGTTAACCTTTTTCAAAGTCAAAAGTCGACTCTAAGTCTGCCAAAACCAAAATCACTTTCATAGGTAGAGTCTGTTCTGACTCAGGATGGCTCAGAGAAGAACTGCCTGTGTGGATTTTCAAGAGTAGAAAGCATTCTGTGTCTCCCGAGGAGGGACTGGTGGTTTTCAAACTATTGACCTTCTGGTTAGCAACTCAACATGTCACCCACTATGCCACAAGGGCTTCCTAACATTTTGGTTGGACTGCTACACAGAAGGGTACTAGAGTAACAAATGAGCCCACTCATGCTTAGAAAAGCCAGCCTTTTCTGTAATACATGTCCTATTAGGGTTCATATCAGCCTTGTTCTGTACTTCCTTTATCAGTGCAACAAAACTCATGATTTTTGAATTTTTTGGGGGGGAGGCCATCACTACCTCTGGTGGTCGTGGGCGCTACCCAGTGCTGCTCCTGAGAGCTGCTGCTGGATTTGAACTGCCAAGCCCACAGGCCACAGTCCCGCACCCAACCACTTACCCCACCGGGGCTCAACACGATTTTTAACTTTTAATGAATAAATTTAAACAGATCTCCTGCAATACCTAGCAAAATACCTTTCTCCAAAGTACCGCTGCTTACTAAAATAATCTATAAGCATGCAAATTGTGAGTAGGGAAGATCCTATGTAGGCTTAATGTAACTGGTCCAAAATAATATTGATTTTTTTTTTTTACGGTCGCTGGATAGAACAAATGTTTTACACATGTTTTACTCAAGCCCACTCAGCAGCACGGAGGAAGAAAAGATCTGGAGAGCAGCTTCCATTTGGATTATAGCTCAGAGAACTCCATGGAGAAGTTATACCGTTAACACATGGGAGAAGTCCCATAAGTAACTTGAGGAAGCACAACATACTTGTTAGATTTACTTAGGCATTCCAAATAAGACCCAAATCTACAAACTTTAAATTTAAAAATATTGTAAACTAAGAAAAATAGGACTTCAAATCAAAGGATAGCTGGAATATTAATTTGCTAGATAAGAAATCAAACTTCTATCAACAAGGATATATATATTTAAGGACATATGGTTTTGCCCTATTGGATTTACTGCATATGGATTTTCCATTTATCTAAAGAGTTTATACACTCGCCTAACTAAACTTCCCTTTTATATCAATGCTCACACCAGTACTCACTAGCTAACAAAAGTAGATTCAAGTCTACAACTAGGCTCCATCAGCTGCTGTTGTTAGTTGTATTCTTCTATGCACAGTAAAACTGCTCCTTGGGTAAAGTGACCAGACGTCCTGCTTTTTAACAATTTGTCCCGCGGTGTTTGAAAATTAAATAAATATATTACAATACTATTTTTGCATTCTATGAACATTTTTGTTGCTCCATATAGGTCAAAAAAATTTTTTTTTGGGGGGGGGGCCATCACTGCCCTCAGGTGGTGGGAGTAGGAGGCGCAGCCTTTGCTCCGTGGAGCTGGAATCGAACCTCCATCCCAGTGGGCCGCAGTCCCGCGCACAACCACTACGCCACCGGGGCTCAGCCCTAGATCAAATTTTTAATCAAGAAACCCTCCCACCCCCAGTCAATGGTGTCCTGCTGAAAATCTGGTCACTTTATCCTTGGGTTTTGCACGCTGTGTAAGAGGACCTCGGTAGGCCTGCTATCCCAGGAGTCACTGGATAGATGCCTAGCACCAACCCTATAGCTGGTGGATAAGCACTTAACTATGCTAGATGTTGCCTGCAGGGAATGAAATATTTAAGAGTTCTAGTAAAGATTACAACATTAAAATGTTTTTGGTACTTGCCTTATAGGTAGAAACATCTAAATACAGGCCATTCCTGAAAGTCTATCTAAATGTCAATGACAAAAATTGAAGAAAAGTAATCCTTCCCAACACAGAACTATGTACTACACCTATCAAAATAAAAGCTTCCTTCTATAAGACAAATCAGTTTTTCTTAAGAACTATTTCTAAATAGGCTACACTTTATAATTTTCCCAAGAAATATCAATGAACAAAGTCAAAAGAAGCAAACACACCGCCATCGAGTTAATGCTGATTCATCCTCCCGTGACTGAGACTAATTGTTTATGGGCGCAGAAAACCCATCTTTCTCTCACCCGAGCTGGTGGTTTCAAATTGGCGATCTTTCTGATCACAGCCCAACTCGTAACCACCATACCATAAAAAAAGGTCAGTATCAATTTGCCTGCCCTGAAGGATTACACTAAATATCACTTAAACAGGAAAAAGTAGATAGAAAAAAACTGTTAACAGAATTTGGGTAAAAAAATAACAGTCTAAAACATAAGCAAACCTTGTCACATGCACATTCTGGTTCTTCCTTTTTTCCCCCGGAGTCCCCCTCACTCTACTTGGTTTTAAAATTGATTGGTCATGTAAGTACTAATGGTCACTAGTATGTAACAGATTATAAGTACTAATGGTTATGTAACAAAATAATCCAGGTTTCAGATTTCAACAATGTGGGCATTTCATCATACTTTTCTTTCCAATTTAATAATATAGTGTTGGTTGCAGTGGAGTGAATCTCAAGGGTATGCATGACCTTTTGGAAGCAGATTGCCTCAGGTCTGAGTTCAAACCTACCTTGTTTACCCCCCGGAATAGAAACCAAACATAACAGAGACCTCCCCTTTTGGGTGAGAACCACTAACAATTCGTGCTTCTCAAAGACCAGTAGTTTATAAGGTGGAAATTATTTTAGTAATTCTAGAATAAGTCTCCACTTCCTTAAAGAAGGCTCTTGTAGTCCCTGAAATCCACTCTGATCCCTAGGGATCATAGGACAGTTAAGACAGCCCCGCAGGATTTTGTAGATGGCAACTTTTAGCGGAATAGCTTTCTAATGTGGGACAACAGGAGGAGCCCAACTCCCTTTCACTTGGCAGGGGAGTGTCTGTTTACGCATGATGCCTCCAAACTCTCCGGGGCGGTTCTATTCAGCAGGGTTCCTATGAGCAGAAATGGAGTGTAAGGACCAAACTGAACCCAAAGGAAGGTTGAGCGTGAGAGTGGAGCAAGATCAAAGTAAAAAGAAACAGAGGAAAGAACTGGGAGGCAAAGAGCATATAAAGATATCTAAATACAGGCATGTACATATATAGATATATTTATAATGGTGGAGAAATAGATCTGTGTGTATGTATTTATAGGTTTAGTATTAAAGTAGCAGGTGGACACTGGGCCTCCACTCAAGTGTTCCCGCTATTAACTTGGCATTCCATAATGCTCATCTTCCCGACAAAATCGGTGAAGACAAAGTGGGTATATAAGCAAATGTAGTGAAGAAAGCTAATGGTGCCTGGCTATCAAAAGATATAGCCTTTGGGGTCATAAAGGTTTGAAGATAAACAAGCAACCATCTAGCTGGGAAGCAACAAGTCCACATGGAAGAGGCACACCAGTCTGTGTAATCACGAGGTGTAGAAAGGATGAGGTACAAGACCTCAAAGAACAAAAAATCTTACCATGTGCTTGCTTCAGCGACACACATATACTAAAATCATTTCATATTGTGAATGAGGGGGAGTGCAGAATGGGAACCCAAAGCCCAACTGTAGGCAACTGGACATCCCCTTATAGAAGGATCATGGAGAGGAAATGATACAGGCAGGGTGCAGTGCAGCAACGATGAAACATACAACCTTCCTCTAGTTCTTTAATGCTTCCTCCTCCGCCCACTAACATGATCCCAATTCTGCCTTGCAAATCCGGTTAGACGAGAGGATGTACAGTGGTATGTGCAGATAGGAACTGAAAACACAGGGAATCCAGAACAGATGAACCCCTCAGGACCGTGGTGAAAGTGGCAATACCAGGAGGGTAGAAGGAAAGTGGGGTAGAAAGGGGTAATCTACATACAACCCCTCCCTTGGGGGGTGGACAACAGAAAAGTGGATGAAGGGAGACATTGGACAGTGTAAGACATGACAAAATAATGATTTGAAATTATCAGGGGTTCATAAGGGATAGGCGGTGGGGAGAGGGGAAAATGGAGCTGATACCTAGAGCTCAAGTAGAAAGCAAATGTTTTGAGGATGAGGGCAACAAATGTACTTGACACAATGGATGGATGGACTGTGATAAGGAGTTGAATGAACTCCCAATGATATTTTTTTAAGTTGAATGTTTTTCTCACAAGTGAAGATCACATTCCAACAAGTTAGCCGACATTGCTCTTCTCTTATTCAATGAAACATCCAGTCTTATGCCTAACATACATTACCTTGTTCATTATTTACTGGGAGGCTAACCACAGAACTGGCATTGTGAAATCACCAGCCACCCCACAGGAGCAGTTCTAGTCTGTCTATAGGACTCGCTGAGTCAGAATTGATTAGCTGGCAGTGAGCTTGTTTACTTCTCTATATAGCTGGGGTTCTCAACCTGTGGGTAGTGACCCCTTTGGGAGAGGAATGGCCCTTTAACAGGAGTCACCCGATTCACAACAAAATTAGTAAGAAAGTAGCAATGAAAATAATTTTATGAAAAAAATAAAGAAAAAAATAATTTTATGGTTGGAAGGAGGGGGGTCACCACAACACGAGGAACTGTATTAAAGGGTGGTGGCATTAAGGTTGAGAACCACTGCGATATAGGATGCCTCTTCATCAATGTTAACATTCTGACACAATATCAATTAATTCTATCTCTGCATAACTTGTCACATAAGGAGGGGGGGAGAGTCTCCTCAACACCCTCACTCCTGACCTGCTGTCATTTCACTATCCCTTTGGGCTCACTATTTCCACAGAACTTCCATGTCCCAAGGGGTACACTACCCACTCTCCTGCACCAACCTTTCACCAACCAGGAAGCTCACTAAGCTTGTGTCCAGAGGCTATTATGTGGATATTATTTATTATTCATTACATAGCCCTGATTGATTTGATTGCCCACGTTGCTGAACTAAACCTTCAGCTTCCCTTCCCTGAAGTAAGGATGGGGGATATATCACGTTTGAACCTTTCTGCCAGACCATTTAACTAGCAATGACCTCAGGTGGTCTTCATGGATGGAATTAAACAAAAAATGTAATCACCTGGGAAATCCCAAACCTTAAGGGATCAAAACCCAGATTTTTTGAGTAAATGTCACAATAAACCCACAATCTATTTTCCCAAAAGCATAAATTCTTTCAAGGATTTTTAGTAGACTAGGTGTAAAATTCTCCGTCAGTCGTTTAACATCTTTTAGAATCAGAACAGTATTTCCTAGTCTTTTAAGATACAATTATAAAGAAAAATACAACTTTAATTCTACATGAACACCAGATGTATTTGTGAGGAAAGCCTACATATGCATAGCTTCATTACCACTAAATTTGCAAATATTCTAGAATCTGCATGAACCTGCATGGTAGGTGAAGTACATAGTTCTCTACATGGTAAAATTGAACTTCTTCCCAACAGCAGAAAGTTTAACAAAGAAATCCTTATCTACAACTATTTCTGAGAGAGCAAAAGGGGCAACAGTGTCAACAGAGAAGTTATCCTTTCTTTATGCTAGAAATTAACCCTATAACACTGAGCAGGAATTTTTAGTAACATTTAATTAAAGTGTATCTGGTACCGAAATCACAAAGCTTTTGGAATCAACGATAGAGGTCTACGACATCCCACTTTACTAATACAAATGCATACCGCCAGTCACACAATTTAGGAGCAAATGCTTGAATAGTGGCACATGCTTTGACTATGCTTTTAAGGTTAAGTGGTTCTTTGCGTTCGATGCATTTACCATACTTTTCAACTTAGTGAAGCTTTAGTGTTGATATTTTTTATTATGTTCATAAAACTGTTGTTTTAAGTCAAAGGTGTAATACAAAAACATTTAAAAAACGTATTTATTATGTTTCAGCTTTTATAAAAAGTAATGTATTTGTTACGTTTGTCTTTTGAATGGATGGTGACAAAAATTACCACAGCATGGATTGTGGTTTGTTTTATGGAAAACAGCAAATTTATAACCTAGATGTTAGCAGTACAGACTCAGACAAGGAACCAGATGATAATATGGATGAAACTGGTAAATAAAATCTGTACTATATTTAAAATTTTTGATTTTACAATATAAAATTTTAATTATATTGCTATTCAATCTATTTTCATAACAATATCTATTTTTCCCATTACACTTAGATCACAGAGAAATGCAAAAATGTAAATTGCAAAGAGTACGCCAATGTTTTCTGCAGCAAATGCAAAATTCATCTTTGTATCACTCAAAAAATTGTTTTTTTCAATTTCACACTAAAATTATAAACAGATGAATTTTGTATTATATTTTATAAGTAAAATAAGTTTCCAGTGTTTTGGGTTTAATAATAAAATAAGATGAAAAATAATATAGAAATGAAGGTGTATTTTTTTATTCTTGTATTATAAATCCATGAACAAATATGACAATTTGGTTACATTAAAAAATTGCAAATTTTATATTTTTAAAATATATTTTGATTGTTATAAATACTGATAACTATGAAAGTAAAGAATAACACCAAAAATACTTTTTCCTGAAATTAAAAATTCAGGTGTTATTGGGTTATTCAACAATATTTTATTCCAGCTTCACAAACTGAAAGACTAAAAAAATCCACTTACCATATATATTCATGTATAAGCCCAGGTTTTTCAGCACACTTTAAAATTTTACTTATTAATTTATTCTTTTTTTGGGGGGGGGAGGGGGCATCACTGCTCTCCGGAGGTGGGAGGAGGTCCAGCCCCACTGCTGGAATTGAACCTCCGTCCCAGTGGGCCGCAGTCCCGCGCACAACCACTACGCCACCGGGGCTCAGCCCCAATTTACTTATTCTTTATTTCAAATGGTTTTAGTCACTTTCTCCTTTAGATCATAGATTTTTTCTTTTTTTCTAATCATTTAATCGGGGCTCACACAACTAATCACAATCCATACATCCATTGTGTCAAGCATATTTGTTGCCCTCATCATTCTCCAAAATTTTCTTTCTACTTGAGCCCTTGGTATCAGTTCATTTTTTTCCCTCCTTACCCAAAAGTTGGTAATTTATATTTTTTCGTGTCTTACACTGACTGATATTTCCCTTCACTCACTTTTTCTGGTGCCCATACCCCAGGGAGGGGGTTATATGTAGATCCTTGTAATCATTTCCCCCACCTTCACTTTCCCCTCCTGTTGTCTCTACTCTCATTATTGGTCCAGACAAGCTTATCTATCCTGAATTCCCAGTGCTTCCAGCTCTTATCTATACCAGTGTCCACCCTCTGGTGTAGGCAGATTTGTAAGGCAGAGTTGGGATCATGACAGTGGTGGGGAGGAAACTTGTATGGTGCTACCCTGCACCCTGACTGGCTTGACTTCTCTCCAAGGCCCTTCTGTAAGGGAGTGTCCAGTTGCCTACAGATGGACTTTGGGTCTCCAACTCCACACTCCCCCTCAGTCACAATGATTTGATTTTTTGTTCTTTGATGCCCCGTCGTACCTCGTGCTCACACAGACTGGTGTGCTTCTTCCATGCAGTTTTTGTGGTAAATTAGGTGCCTCGGCTGATATTCGCATCAGCTTATACTGTATACAGTACATCTTGTACACTTCGTTGTCTGCCCCATGCTCTCGTTTCTTTTCAAAGTAAATCCATGATTCAGAATGTATGCTGTGCTTTTTTTTGGTACTGTTTTCCTCCCCATGATTTGAGGTCATTTTAGGCACTCAAGTTCTCACTGACAGTTATCTTACATACATCAAGTACAATATTTTCAACTGTTTTATTCTAAGATACTATTTAATTCAACTAGTCATTTAATTTGCAGTTATGGTTGGCCTTAATTGGCAAGACTATTTAACCAAAAACAAATAAAGAGATTTCAACTTGTTGGTTCTTTTATTAATTACCACTTCAAGGTAAAGTTGAATGCACAAACTGGAATTTGCCTCCATGGAATGAGGAGTCAGAGTGGAGTAAGCAAGTGAAGGTGTGGCAGGAGCTGAAAACTGTTGGAGGGTTTTCAGTACCTGGAGAAAAGCTGTACTGATCCTTTCTTCTGCATACTTGAAATTTATCGAAATGCTCACCCAAAATAAAGTCCCATGAAGATTACTCCTTGGTCATCAGACGTCAAGTAGCTCTTCTTTCACTGCCTGGTGGTCAATTCTGACTCATAGTAATACTATAGGACAGAGAATACACTGTCCCTTTAAGTTTCCAAAACTGAGATTTTTATGAAAGTAGAAAGTGTCATCATACCCTTAAGAAGGTGGCTTCAAATGCTATGCCGCCAGAGCATAAATTGTCAAAAAAAGGCAGATGCCCCATAAAGGTCCTCTGAATCAAAATCTGAGACATTTCGAACATCCAAAGGAAAAAGAACTATAAAATAATTATTGCTGGTTTAAACAGAGTAAATACAAAGAAAACCATGAAAAAATATTAGCCAGCAGACAGGATCATAGATATTCTTAAAAATTAACATTTGCTCCCTCCAGTGGAGTAATTCATTTTAGTCAAGCTTTATCAAAAGATGACTCATCAACCACATAAAAGGTTACTGGGAAAAATAAACTATTAAGCCAGTAATCAATTGCAAAGGAGAAAGCAAACTTTTGCAATGAAGAGATCCAGTAAGCCACCATTCCAGTCAAGCCATCAAATTTAGCCAGCACTGGTTAAACCAGGAGGATCTCTTGAGGCTTAATGGTTATGCCCTGGGCTGCAATCACAAGGTCAGCTTTTCAAAATCACCAAGCCCCTCTGACAGGGGAATGATAGGGCTTTCTACTCCATTAAAAAGTTTACAGTCGCTGAGCCCTGGTGGCATAGTGGTTGTGCGCTACACCGGACTGCAGCCCACTGGGATGGAGGTTCAATTCCAGCTCACAGGAGCAAAGGCTGGGCCTCCTACTCCCACCACCAGAGGGCAGTGATGGCTAAAAATACTAAAAAAAAAAAAAAAAAGTTTACAGTCTCAAAAACCCACACAGGCAGTGCTATCCTGTCCAGTCAGTATGAGACAGCAACCACTCCATGGCAGTGAGTCTGGTTAAACCGGGGATAACTGGATAATCTAGCATCAAATGATATTACATGTAATCAGCACTGCGTGCCTTTCGAAGCAACGCAAAATGAAGCACAAATATTGCCTAAGTGTTCTCTACAAAAATATCTTACTCGGGGGAGGGGAGGATGAAGCTGACTCTTATGGTTATCAAGGATTTGCTAAGAACCAACTACGAATTTCGGAAACTTTCGGTGAAACAGTGGGCACATATTCCGATTCCTTGACTACCAGATGAAAAAGCACAAGTCCAGAAAAACGGCAGGCAAGTTTTGACTAAACAATTTCAAGACTCTGCACTCTTAGATCTTCTAATAGTATGTAAACAAACCCTGTGGAAGATTTCAGAAATGAAACCAATCCGTGAGCAAAACCTTCCCACCACAATGAAGTGTACAGTGATCCAGACTACTAAGAAAACTTCTCGTCTACCTCATCTCCTCCGTCTCCCCAACAGCTGAGGCGTTACACGCTGTGAACACCACGAAATATGAAAACCTACGTCTATTTCGTTGCTATGGCAAAAGGAACTTCCAGAAAACTGAAATTTCCCGGCTGGCTAGCTTCCACTTGGGGTGGGGGTGGGGGGGTGGGGGTGCATCTAAAGACACCAGGATCGGGAAGACATTTCATGACACCTTTCATACAATCAGTTTCCTATTCAAAAATGGAAAATGCTACAAAATTCTGACCACAAACAAGTAACATTTAGTGAAAACCTTGAACTTTAAAATGTTGACATGCCATGTATCTAGTACTCAAACAGATGTTTTTATTGACAGGGGCTGCATTACAAGGCTTCTTGTTCCCGATTTATCAAGCCCAGTAATGTGTCGCTGAAGAAGGAAACCTGGGCATGCCAGGGAGAAAACGCAGCCGGAGAGAGCCACCAGAGTCGCTCAGCATAACCATGCCCTCGCCTCCAAGGCTGCTCCTCTCTCCACTCGTTCTCTCAGCCGCTCCCTTCTGGGCTTAGTACGATTTTGGGCAGAGGGAACGTGGTCAAGATTCGTCAAAACCGACGACGTGAAAATCTATTCCTAGCCACCTAACACCAAAACGAGACCCCAGGAAGGTATCCCATCTCCAGTAAGCCCAGGAATCTAAAAGTGGGCGAAACAGCCTTTCAGTTATTGTCTAGCTGAAGTATTTGCTCCGGTGATTGCCTGAAACAGAGGAGGCAAAACAGAACTCAAGAATCCCACGCGGCTACTGCTCTCCACGCCCACCATTTTCCTGAACCCCATCTCCGGAGTTCACCAGCGCCCCGTTTCCTTTCTTAAGCGAACATGGCTGAGGACTCGGACGAACAGAGACGAGGAGACGAGGTCGCCACGAGGCCCCACCACTCTCTCTCCTCACCTGTTCCGTGGCTGCGTCTCCTGACATGGCCTCAGCTGGTCCGGACGTGCGTACTGGCCCGCGATGCGAAGCTAGAAAAGAAAAATTAAACTAAAACCCACCCTCAAACCAGTAAAGTTACCCCTCGCCCAGCGGAGCCAGACGGCCAACACCAATCGCCACCGCCCACTCAGATATGAATTAAAATGGCTGCGCCCCTTCTGGCCGAGGAGGATGTGACTCCTGCATTAACTTCCGGGTCAAGGGGCGGAGTCAAGGCCTCCACTACCCCCGATACTCAGTGGGCGGAGTCAAGGTCTCCACGCTCCCGGTACTCAGTGCACAGGCGCAGAGCAGGGCCCAATCCCTGAGCAGACGTCCCGGTTTGGGGCGGGGAAGGCGTCACCGAGCTGAGTGGAAGCCGCTAGGAGGCGGGAAAACTGTTTTGTCAGGGCTTTCGCGCGCCTTTTGGAATTTAATTGCCGTGCCTATTTCCGCTCACGTGAAGCTCAACTCACAGGGAAATGGCTCCTTCTAGGATATCCCTGCCGGGGCTGTCCATAGCGCGGGGCTGCTACCCTTATGGTTCCTCTGGGAAACCTTACGGTCAAGGTCACCATGCGTCAGAATGGACTGTGCCAGTAGTTTGATTTCGGTGGGGCAGTCGGTGGAGCGCTCGGCCGCACCCAGGAAGGTGAGTGGTTGGCTCTCGTCCGCCGCTCTCGATCAGAACGCTAAGGCGAGCCATCGGCTTCCAAAGGAGGCAGCCGGTGTCTTTACGGTGGTTCTCAACCTTCCTGGGGCCACGCGCCACCCTTGCATACAGTTCCTCGTGTGTGGCGATCCTCCAACCATAAAATTATTTTCCTGGCTACTTTGTCACGGACATTTTACCACTGTTTTGAACAGGGCGACCCCTGTGAAAGGGTCGCTCCACCCTAGTGGGCTCGTGATCCACAAATTACCTAAGAGATTTTTAGAGTCGCTGTGAATGGGCTGAGGGGAATGGGTTCCACGAAATAGACTGGTTTGGGCTCGCTCGTGAGCAATGTTGAACCTGTTTAGGGAATAAAGAAATCCTTGTAGTCTATTCATCTTTCCACCTGCTAATTCTTTTTTTTTTTTTTTGGACATCATTGCCCGCTGGTGGGAGTAGGAGGACCAGCCTTGCTCCTGGAGAGCTGCTGCTGAATTTGAACCGGCTGCACTCAACCACTTCGCCACCGGGGCTCAGCTCACCTGCTAATTCTTACCCTTCCAAATAATCAGCGACATGAGCGAAAGACGTATTTTCATATTCACAGATCTTCATGGCATTATTCAATAATACAGAACAAATTGAATACATCATGACATCTTGACAACGGAGTGTCAGTAAAATCATGCTAATGTACAGTTTACTGATCTGGAAAGGCATCCATGATATTAACTGAAAAAGCAGAACACAAAACAATATGTAATGGGCTGAGCCCCGGTGGCATAGTGGTTGTGCGTGGGACTGCGGCCCACTGGGATGGAGGTTTAAATCCAGCAGCAGCTCCACAGGAGCAAAGGCTAGACCTCCTACTCCCACCACCAAAGGGCAGTAATTGCGCCCCCCCCCCAAAAAAAATATGTAAGACAGAGAATGGATAATATATGTATATTTTGAGTCTAACTTCTGGCAAAACCATGTATGCAGAATAGACTGCTCCAAATTGTTCTTAAGGTTGTGACCTTTTGAAAGCATATTGCCAGGCCTGTCTGCTACGGGGCTTCTTGCATGGTATTATGAAGGACAGGAAAGAAGAGCCAAGGAGAGAAGGGAAAGGAAGAAACTGCCATGGTGAGGAACCATCACAGTAGGGAAAAGGAAACCAGAACAAGGGAGGTTTTTAAAGACAGAAGTAAATTAGTGGGAAAATCCTGAAAAGTATTGATGGTCTTTAGAGAGAGATGAAGAAATGAATGTGTCAATCACGTGGAGTTTACTCCTGAGTTTACGGTTGTTAAATAAGGAAAGGACAAAAATAAATAATAAGGAAAGAACAAATAAAGCAGATAGGGCTTATGCAAGCAGTTATACTCTATGCATACTAAATTACCCCACACACACAACCACGCCTACTCAAAAAGCATGCCTGCAACCTGTGAGTTGATTTCAACTCATAGCAACTTTGTATGACAAAGTAAAACTGACCTGCAGTGTTTCCAAGGCTATAAATCTTTCTGTTCTTTCTAATTTTCTTTTTCTTAAATAATTGTACCACGGTATAATTAAGATGCAATTCCATAGTCCAATCATATTAAAAAAGATTGTGCAATCACCACAATCAACTGATGACGAGAAAGCAGAGCGTGGAAACAGCAAATGGATGTTCCTGAATTGCCATTTATGGACTCTCAAAGCATTAGGTCCAAAGTCCAATGACCATCAATTCCCTAACCTTAAAGTGGCGATGGTCTGCATCTCCTATTCAGGCATTAGTGCTTCAAGGTCAAGGGTGTATAGCTACAAGGTACCAGCGTAATGCTCTTGGTAAAGGGATGTACGTGTGTGTGTGACTTTCTACAGTTGTCAGTCCTCCCGACGAAGAATTAAGTCTTAGGAGCTGCAGGTGCCTGGCTGCAGCCCCGCCAGAGCTGGGGTCAATATGGAGGTTTGGGGAAGGGAGCCTCCCCGGAGAGGAGTGGAGAGAAGTCTGGGGAAGGGAAGCGACTGCGACTCTGTACATATCCTGGGCTTCCCTAGAAGTCCTGCCGCAAGGTGTGAGTCAGGCTGTGGCGTTGCAGATCACAGTTTTGCCTGAACATTCTGCTGCACTGCTTGCAGCTGTAGGGCTTGATGTCTGCATATGTAAAGTTTTGTGAACTGCTGGCGTTCTAGACTGACAGAATCCTTTCCCACATTCCTGACATTTGAGGGTTTTTCTTTGGAATGAATATACCTGTGATCCCGCAAGTGATCTTGCCTCCGGAAAGCCTTGTGTCAGATGTCACACGTGTGGGTCCTTTCATGGATGAGCAAGTTGTAGGATTTGGTAGTGTCTGCCGCAAAACTTGCAGATGAATTCTTTTTTTGTTTTCATTAGTTCCACTATAACTAAGTTTAAGGAAAAATCCAATTGGCTTAGTGGAGTTTACAATTTAGGTCCTTCTAGTGTGATCTATTAAGTGTGTTGAGTACTTAGAAAGGACAGAATTTAATGCCCCAGTTATCTATTGCATCTTGCTTGGTTCACCAAGAGCTGGTTAGAAACTAGGTCAAAGGTGCTTGGTTAAGTCCTTTTCTCAATGGTGGATGCACTACCATCAGAAGTGTAAATTGCCTTCTCCAATACAGACTTGTCCCCCACTCTTCTTGATCCTATTTTCCAGTTAGGCTAACTAATCACTCTTGTAGAATTGTCTGTTGATGACTGTAGAACACGATTATAAGGCAGTGTCATATTAAATTGATCTCCCTCTCCCCACAACCTGAGAAACTGACCCCATCTGGAGTGAGGCCACCTCTCTTGAGGTCCTTTTTAAGATATTCTACTAAGGGTTTTTTGAGGGTTGTTTTTTTTTTAAGGTATTCTGTAATATTGGCTGAGCCCTGGTGGCGTAGTGGTTGTGTGCGGGACTGTAGCCCACAGGGTTGGCGCTTCAAATCCAGCAGCAGCTCTCCAGGAGCAAGACTGGGCCTCCTACTCCCACCAGGGGGCAGTGATGCCCACAAAAAATATTCTATAATATAAAAAAAATCACAACCCCAACAAAACAACACACAAAAAAACCTCTTTCCGAAAGAAAATATAATAATAAAAACTAGCACAAATTTTAAGTCAAAAGGGAAAGCAAATGAAAAGGTGTTTAAATTTTAACATAACCACATCTCCCTTAATCCATTTTCCAATGCACTGTCTGATAGCCAGGCTATTTACACCCATGGTCACGGTTTAGAGGGGATTTGGCAGAGGCTTCATCCAATTGGGGGCCCTGCAAATGGATTTTGGACTTCCCCTGCCATCCATAGCAATCTGTATACTGAGTGCTCAGAATTGAAGCTCTGACACCATTCCCCACTTCAGCCTTGGATTTTATTATTTGCAATCTCGAATCACACAGGGTCGTGTGCTTGGTTCCGTGTGAAAGCAGCCCACAGCTCACTTCGATTGTTGCCTTTTTTTAGGCAAGCCTTTCAGATGCCCCAATGCTCTTTCCAATAGCTGGGCACCATCGGATTCTTCACCACACTTTTCTATGACACTCACATCTTCTGTGATCCCGTTATGAAGGTTTATCAAGGTATTGAGTCATCAAAGCTAATTATTCTCAGATTAGGGCTTATGATTAAGGGTATTTTATATCTATGGTCTACTTTAGAGATAGTATTATCATTTTATTTGGGTATATTGTAGATAATCCCATGGGGCATATAGTATATACATTAATAATATTAATTTACCCAATGACATATAATTTAAAATATTGTTGAGAAAGGGAAAATATACATGTATAGGATGCTTTTTAGTCTAAGATATATAGATTGTTGACTTGTACAGATTAAAAACTGAACACTGAAAAATGAGGTTAGAAAATAGGGCAAAACTTTCAATAGTGTTCATTCAGTAAGGCACAACTCTGCCTGCTGGACTAAGACATGTCATAAAAATACAAAGGAAGATGAGAACAGTAAATATTTGGTAGTCTTAATGGTCAATTATAAGGCCCCCTCAAAGCAAGATATTTGAATCCAAGTCCAATGACTTCCAAATCCACAACCTTGGGACAGTAGTCTTCTCACACTAGAACATTTCAGTTCCTTTAATCTGCAACTAGGTGTGTTTCAGGTAAAGTCTAGTTTGATTAATGAGGTTTTGAAAGCAGATCCTTCTGGTGTGGCGTATGAGAGATGTTGAAAGAACAAAGTCTTAAAAAAAAAAATAATAATGGCTGAGCCTCTGTGGCGTAAGTGGTTGAGTGCGGCACTGCGGCCCGCAGGCTTGACGGTTCAAATCCAGCGGCAGCTCTCAGGAGCAGCACTGGGTAGCGCCCACGACCACCAGAGGCAGTGATGCCCAAAGGAAGAATAAATAAATAAATAGTAAAAAAAAGAACAAAGTCAAACACCCTGTTGTCTTTAGCTAAAGTGATCAAATGTCCTCCTTTTTAGTAGTTTAACAATGTCCCATGGCGTTTTAAAATTAAAATAAATATATTACACTACTATTTTGCATTCTATGAAATTTTTTGTTGCTCCATATAGACCAAATTTTTAATCAAAAACACCCCTCACCCCCAATCAATGATGTTCCGCTTAAAATCTGGTCACTTTATCTTTAGCATGCACCCTCAGTCACCAAGGGTGGGCAGGAACTTCGTTAAAAGTGCTTGATAAGGAATATTGTACAGGGTCCCATGGAGACGGGGTCCTACATAAGCAATGTTAAACAGTTTTTCCAATTTCAGATTGCTGCTCCTGGCTTACCCATCAATAGACGTGAAATCACTCTGAGACAGACATGTTCCCCACAACCCCCTCTGGGCTTGAATTTCCATGAAGATTCTCTGAATGCCCGTATAGGAGTGTCCATTGATTCTGGATGACAGTGGAACAATATGATATGGCAGGAACCACTAGATAACTTAGACAATTTGGTACCAATAAGTGAAGTTCTGCTCTAATAGCTAATATGTGAACACAATTTTGGAACTGGGTAATGGGGAGAGACTAGAAGAGTGTAAGGTGCTTTTTAGTGAAAGTCTAGATAGCTTTGAGGAGACTGTTGGTAGAATTATGGACATGAAGGGCAATTCTGCTGATGGGGCAGGAAAGCTAGAGAGAAAGCATAGTCCTAGAGAATAGATATGGTGTCAGCAACAAAGCGCTGCTAGAAAAGTGCATGTTAAATATGATTCTGACAAGGCTTTAGAAGGAAAGGCGCATTGATTGGACAATGGGAGAAAGGCAGTATTTTTTATAGAATGGTAAATAACTTCTCTGAATTATGTTGAACTGTTTGGTGGGAGGTAGCATTGGTAAGTGATAAACTTGAATTATCTGGCAGATGAGATTTTAAGCAGACTCTTAAGGAAATGAATGGCGCTTCTCCTTGCCACTTACAGTAAAATGTGAGAGGAAAGAGATAGACTTTATAGAAAACAAAAAGAAATTCAACCACTCACTGACATTGACTCAATTCTGATTCATGGGGGTTCTATACCTTTATAAGTAACTGTGCAAATGAAAACAATGCACAGATCTGGAAAACGTCGGTTGTACAAAGTAAGGACTCGCATTCTAGAATGTTCCCTCAGGACATGACTATACAACCTTTTGTTTTAGAGATTAATCCTGTAACTGATGGATCCAAGCAACTAAACCACCAGAAAACCCATTAGCTTAGAATAAATCAGTGGTTCTCAACCTGTAGGTTGCGACCCCTATGGGGATCGAATGACCCTTTCATGGGGGTTGCCCAATTCATAACAGTAGCAAAATTACAGTGATAAAGTAGCAATGAAAATAATTTTATGGTTGGGGGCAAGGGAGATCACCACAATGCGAGGAACTGTATTAAAGGGTTGCAACATTAGGAAGGTTGAGAACCACTGGCTTAGATCGAAGGGCCCAGAGAAGGAATGAAAGGGAAGAATGCTGTCTGCCTCTTTGTTTCCTACAGGTAGAAAACAAGCCAGAGGAGCTACACACAGTAGACTGCATCAGTACTCACATAATCAGCTTTGTCTTGAGCGACGCGATCAAAAATTACTTAACGCTCTTAGACATTTTCAAATGCTCCATATATTCACTGCAAACACACATCAAACTACCCAAATAATCTTACATTAACTAAGTAGAAAAGGATGAGAGCAAGAATAACCATAAGGGCAGGGTAACAGCACTCTTGATACATATTATTCTAGTATCATAGTCCCAATAAGCATTGCCTTCATCTATGTACTCACCAGCTGGAGAGAGCAGGAGTTGATGGCTCCTTGGTTCCTAACTCTCTAAAAAGCCATTTACTTTTTTTTTTTTTGGGGGGGGGGGGGCATCACTGCTCTCCGGTGGTGGGAGTAGGAGAAAAAGCCATTTTCTTTACTCGAGTTTAAATGATAAATTTAGCTGGTCTTTTGACATCATTTGGAACTTCAGTGGCATCCAGCCTGTCCTTATCAGAGTTCCCCATACTTTGTGGTTGTCTTTTCTGACCATCTGTTGGTTCTGACTTCCGGCCAATTTTGGAGTGGGTCTGTGTCACTTTATATTTCTTCCTAAAAAATGAAGTTCTTTGTGTTGCGTTCTATAATGTGGCTCAATCGCCTTGCAAGGTAGTTCTATGATGCTCTCATTAGGATTTCGACATCAAATGTCCAGAAAATTTTGCTTCAGAGCTTGAACAAAACATCGGAATCCAATCTGACACTTGTGATTTTTGTAAACAAAAGCAGTTCTTGTTTTGGTCACTTGGCGTTGTTAGTATGCATTGTTTAAACCTTTTGAAGCTGTGTTCCAAGCATTTTGCTATAATTTCCTTAATTTTTAAGGCTTTTTGTACTCTTTTTAGATAAAAAGACATGGATCCTAGGAAAGAGTATTTTTAAAAGAATAATTATGATAAGGAACTAGTTAACTGTGTTAATGATATTGTTGATAAGTTAGTAAACCCTTTTAGAAAACAGTTAAGGAAACGCCAACCACAGGCCACATTTTATATATATATATATATATTTTAGAGAAAGCCAGCCAGGTCCTAGTGAAAAAGCCAAAGAAGGAAAAAAAACCCTCCTGAAAACAGTTGATTTGTATAGAAGGGAATTCCCCTTCCGAACAATGACTCTCTCCATACCTCCTCCCCACATCCTCATCCCTGGATCCAGATTCTCACCCATCTCAAGGTGTGGGCCATACCGTAGTTGTTAAAGACTTTTTTTTTTGGGGGGGAGGGGTGGGGCATTGGTCTCCGGCGGTGGGAGTAGGAAGCCCAGCCCCACTGCTGGAATTGAACCTCCGTCCCAGTGGGCCGCAGTCCCGCGCACAACCACTACGCCACTGGGGCTCAGCTGTTAAAGACTTTCTTAATGTTGTGTTTCTTTCTTAAATTATATTATTAAACTATGAACTTTTTTACTTTGAGATTCTTGTATAATGTTTTGTATAAAAATGCAAGGTTAGGGGGCTGAGCCCCGGTGGCGTAGTGGTTGTGCGTGGGACTGCGACCCACAGGGATGGAGGTTCGATTCCAGCTCCACGGAGCAAAGGCTGGGCCTCCTACTCCCACCACCTGAGGGCAGTGATGCCGCCCCCCTAAAAAAAAAGGCAAGGTTAGGGTCAAAACTTGGTGGTCAAGAATGGATTAATCCATTTTCATGATTTCTTTTTTTCTTTTTTCCATTTTCGTTATTTCTTTTTTGTTTTGTTTTGTTTGGCATCACTGCCCCCTGGTGGGAGTGGGAGGCCCAGCCTTGCTCTGGGAGAGCTGCTGCTGGATTTGAACCGCCAACCCTGTGAGCTGGAGTCTTGCACACAACCACTATGCCACCGGGGCTCAGCTCCATTTTCATTATTTCTTACTGGAAAAATTGATCCAGAACTCAACTGCATCGCATCTCGACACTCCTTCTAGAACAGATTAGTGTCGAGGTCCGGGGTTCTACTGTATGTTGTTCTTTAAGAAAAGAACTAAATAAATAAATCAGGAGGCCTGTTAAAAGGAGCGTGACAAACAGGTCCTTCTTAAACTCAAAACTCTGGTGCCAGAGAGTCGATGCTGATTTATAGCAATCCCTTGTGGATTTCTGAGACTGTAGCTGTTTATGGAAGTAAAAAGGCTGGTCTTTCTCCCTCGGAGCTGCTGGTCGTTTCAAACTGTTGGCTATGCAGATTGCAGGTCAGCACATAGCCACACTGTCTTGGATCTCAAAATGTGGGGCTACATCATCCTGTGTTTCAAAGAGCTGGATCTTTCCCAGTTTATAGGGCTACTTTTAGGATGTGCCAGAAGGATAGGACCGCTGCACAAAACTAGAGGGAGGGTGAGGTTGCCTTGCACTAGGGATAGAAGAAAGACGCCTGGGGAGGAAAGGGTTGCCACTCAGATGGGCCACCAAAAGTTAGGGGAGGATGGGTGGAGGACCTGAAGGTAAAGGTGGAGGTCAAGACTGGTAGAGGGGCTTCCACCCAGAATCCAGAAGTCTTGGGCAGCATCCAGGTCAGGTGGTCGGCTAACTGCGGCTCTTTGTGCAAATGTGGGTCTCTGCAGTAACCTTGAAAACATTTGAAGGGTATGATTTCAGATCACGCTGATTTCATTTGTTTGGAAAAACATATTTAAGACTCTTGAGTGATTTAAAAGTTGTTAGGAGGGACAGGATTGGCTCTTCGGTCTCAAGAGTTTGCCATCTCCTGGCCTAGATAATCTCAGAAAAGAGGGGATATCTTCAATCCTTCAGAGTTAGTGCAATTTAGGACTTGTTTCCCTCTCTCAACTCAGAGCGGCCCTTCGGCTAGAGTGGAAATGCTTCTGTGGGATTTCAAGACTAGCTCTTGTTTAAAATTTTTGTTGGCACTTAATACATAATATCACACAATTCAAATTCAGTCATATGAAGAAAAGTTGTGCAGTCATTATCACAATCAATTTTAGAACACTTCACCTCCTACCCCCATGGTTAAATCACTTTTAAAATGAGTCACCCTCGGTTCTAGGGCTCCCTCCCCCTTCCCACATACATGTTTGCCCCATTCTCTAGATGTCCTCCATCCAACTCCCTTTATAAACCATTGCACCAGTTCTTATCTCATGCATCTACTCCTGTGCTTCACAAACTAGAAAACCCAACAGAAACAAAATAAAGTGACAAGGATAGAATAATAAAAAATACAACTAGTGAGAAAGAAAGAAAAGACCACCACGAATATTTAAAAGGCCAGGGAAGAAAATTTTGTCCTGGAACTAGCAAGAAATACTTGTATCCAAAAGAATTTAAGGTTTGGTCAAGAGAGAGGTTAGCTGACCAAGTATTAGGTTCAATCCAATGACAATGATCCCTGTCACTTGCCTATGGCTAGTGGGACTCTGCCAGCGGCTTAATCGGACTCAATACTCTGCAGATGGGTTTGGGACTCCCACTGTCCTCTATTACCTTCTACAAATTTGTGCCTGAAATTTAGGCTCTGATGTTTTTCCCTATGTCATATTTGAATTTTGTATTGAATTTTGTATTGTCATCTTTGTATCACACAAACTGGTGTGCTTCTTCAAAGACTGGTACTCTTTATGGGAATAGAAAACTGCATCTTTCTTCAGAGTGGCCGGTGGTTTTGAACTATGGACCTGCAGGTAGCAGCCCAATGAGTAATCCGTTACACCTCCAGGCAGTAGGGTATGTATTTTGCCAAATAAAGAGATATTCTCTCTCTCTTTTTAATACTCAGGGCTTATATAATTACTGTTTTTATTGCAAAAAGTAGTTTTTAAAATTATCACTTTTGCCGATAAAAACCTAATAGATTTTCTTTCTCCAGAGACAGAAATGTAGTAAGGAAATAAAAAGAAAAGAGAGAAGGTAAAAGTGATATCAGTAGGTACAAGATGGGAAGATAGAGAACTCAGATATTACTCCTCAGAAGGCGAAATAAGCTTTTATTAATCCTTCAGGTATTATGAGCATTGCATTTATTGTTGGAAAAATTAGATACCATTAAACAACTACTACAAAAATAGTTAATGTATATATATTTCTTCTATTTTTTTAAAACATCATTTTATTGGGGGCTCTTACAGAGCTTATCACAATTCATACATCCATCCATTGTGTCAAGCACATTTGTACATATGTTGCCATCATCATTTTAAAAATATTTTCTTTCTACTTGAGTCCTTAGGAGATCTGCTCTTAGTTCTCCCAGTACCAGCCTCCCCTGGCCGTGGTGCAGTGAGGAGGGTGTCCCAGAACCCACATGTAGCTCCAGGTCTCACGGAGAGAGCTAGCTGCGGGCAGGGATTGCTCCGATGCCTCCAGAGTCCAGGGCTGCTTCCCCAATCATTGTGGCCGCTGTGGGATGGCTGCCCGCAGGCCCAGTGGTAGCAAGTGCTGAGCAGTCTGGCTGAGAAGTGATGGGAAGGCTATAGCACAGAAGTTGGAGGGGCAGGTGGGGCCAGAAACATTTAGAGCCCATTAGGTTGGGCAAGAAAAGCTGGCTGGGAGGTGGGGAGTGAAGGTGCATAGCAACAAGCCAAGACTGTGATATGGAGAAAATCATAATAAAAGTGGGCCGACTCAGACGCCAAGGACAGAGGTTCAGTACTGAACGTATTGTGGATGTTCAATGATACATACTGTAGTATTAATACATACGGGGGGGCTTCAAAACATTCCTGGAAAAATGGAATTAAAATATAATGTAAATTTCCCAATAACTTCATTTTATGACCATAAAGTTTACCACTTGCAATGTTCCCGTAAATCCCCCAGAGGGCAGACAAATACAATTTCCACCTAGGGATTAATCAACTTTGGTAAAACTGTGCTTTAGCAAAGACCATCTAGAAATATTAATTCAAGTTCTAGAGTCCAAATATATTTATTCTAAAATTAAAGAACTCACTTTTGAGAATTTCATTGGAAATGTAACTGGCAATTGCAAAATTGCTGAGCAACTAGTGTGCCTCAATCTCTCAGAAACTCCCTGCCTTCCAGCCACTTCTGACCTACAGAGACCGATAGAGGGGAGAGTAGAACTGCCCCTGAGCGTGGGTTTTAGAGGTGCTGAATCTTTAAGAGAGCATAAAGCTTCATCTCTCTCTCGAGTGGGAATAACTGGTGGATTCGAACTGCTGATCTTGTGATTAGCCACCCAACACAACCCAGTACGCACCAACGCTTCAGGCACTCTGAATAGCACATATTTTATCTGACCCATCTTTCTAAATAGTTGGAAATGTATCGCCTGTTTATTTTCTGTCCTCTGCTAGGGATCAGGAAAAAAAATCCATTGATCATCACTGATAATAAAGCAATAAATTCTGTTAAACAACAAATCTTTTCCCCAAAATTGCTTGGCTAGTTCTATAGTTATTTTTAGTTTCAAAAGCTTATAATCTCATATTTTAAATTTGTCATAAATGGCTGTTTGAAAGGACTGGATGTATGTTGTACTAACTGTAGCATATATATGTGCTATAAATATGCCAAACATACCCCACCTCCTCACCCTTACAGCTGAATTTTTCTAATGTTTCAGATTGCTTTTTATATTTTACAAAAAAAAAAAAAAAAGTTAACAAGCACATGATGACTGCTATGTAGAGGGATGGGCAAATATTTTTAAAAGCTGTGTGAGAAGGACACAACTATATCTGGGATTTTATTTTTAAAGTATATATAACACTTCCAAGTGATGAATTCCCCATGTACTTGATGAAGCTCACTGGAATGATTTTTGGTTCATCTTGAGTTAGAATGCTGATTAAACTCATACTTTT